>CAXKVY010012112.1:0-15480 GCA_964058915.1 Tetropium fuscum
AAAAACTGAGGAGAGAATGGATGGCCCAAATTTTTTTGGTTTCCCAAGTATAATGCTATAATAAGCCATATAAAAACATGTACATACTACATTTACTTGATTACTGTTTTCAATATTTTCACAAAATAGGTCACTTGTTGGTGACCTATTGGCCATAAAGTCATGTTGGTAATTTTATCCTTAAAGCTGGATACATAAAGCTGGATGGATACATTTTATTATGTAAAGCAATTTCCCCAAATTTACCAAAGTTTATAGGAGTTATGGGTCTATATTTTCCGACATTCCAGTGTCTTCTTTCTTAAATATGGGACAAATTTATGAGACTTTCTAAACACTAGGGAGTGAACACGTGTTCAATGCTAAATAAAATAGATAACAAAGTCTCAAACATCTCAAACAAAGGCTAGAGCGCCTAAGCTTTAATAAACGCCTATATAGGCGTAGCATGGTATCTAATTAATCTGCTTTTCTGATCCATCTGTGCTATTATTTTTTGCAGAACGTAATTTACTTGTAAGAGATTTACTACAACCTTTAGCTTAAAGGATGCGAATTAATACCTACAACGGATTGTATGGACCACACTTAGATAATTAAATTTTGGTAGCTCAACTCACGCCGTTTCTGCTCATCACCCGCAGTATTTGTTGGGCCGTGAAATCTCATTAACACCGACAAGTGGTGGCTGCCGGCTGCTGCTTGTACCTCGGGCCATCAGGCGTTAGCAGGGTAGTTTTCAAACAGTGTCAATCTGCCAAAAAAGTAGGCCACCCCTGCGTTTAATCCCATTGTAAAAAGTCTGAAAAGTGGTGGTAAATTAAAATTCAATTATGTCCCGGGGATGTTCTTGAAGTAATAAATTAAGGCAGTGACCGTGTTAAACTTTAAAGAAGACTGATATTAACTTAAATGCAACGTATTACATTGAATTACCGGTAATTAAAGGTTTGCAGATAATGCAGTAAATCATTATCTAATCATCACGTTTTCAAATAACCTATTTATACAATTATTACAATATTGGTGATGCTTACATTATATTACAGACTTTGAATGAGGAAAGCAAGAAGATTAAATAAGATAATTACGCACATAGGTGAAGTATATATAATATAAATACTTAAATAATTTATTATGTATAAGAAATACATCCCAACTAATATTTTTGTTCTCTTATTTAAAAATATTAGATAAATTTTGTTGTTTTACAGCTGTGTTGTTGCTCTTCGAATCCAGTTTTGTACTATATGTGCTGTCAAATGGCATTTCACCTCATGTCATTAAATTGTTGCATAAATTAGCGATACGAATATTCTAAACACAAATTATCTTTTATAAAGGTAAATTACAGAATACCTCATATACGCTGTTTTAGCTTCTAAAACAAATATGCTCTGTAACTGCTTCATAATGTCGATATTTTGTACAAATTTGCTAGCTACAGAACGTCTACAAAATTATTCTAATTGCGTTGTTCTAATTCTAAGGTTTAATTTAACAACTAATTGAACCCATGAATAACTTTTATAGAATATTTCTTTAGCTGTTGGCCACGTACTGTAATCTTTGTAAACTTTGCAGTGTTTAAGGTAACTCTATACAATTTTTGACTTAAACTAAATAAAATCAAAATGGCAGATCCAAAATGGCGGACTTGGAGTGGCTTATATAGTTTTTATTGCAAATGATGATTTAAAATAAAACCGTGTGTTAAAAGTTTTTTTACATATTTTTTTTAATAATTTATGTTCACTTCTTTCGTAAAAATATACATGAATTAGGTTTTCATAATGATATTTTCTATATTGTGCTGCTTTGCTGCTTTAAATTTTAACGTAAATAATTCCAAAGCATTTATAAATCAATCTTGCGTCATATCCACCAATAAATAATGTTGGCATTAATGCGAGTATCTCGTAATAATTTCATTAATATAGTAAACATGGTATATATTATATATTCCTCCATTCGAAGTTCAGACTTAATTAATAATTTCATTATAACAGCAAATGTGTATTTATCTGATGTAAAAGTTTTAAAATGAGTACTCACAGGGAATAAGTTTTAATAAGCAGTGACTTTCACCCTTGCCGCTAATATTTTTCAATTTTCCACAAAGCAAATTAACATGAATGAGTTACTAAATGCAATTTTCTGAATTTAACCCGCAAGATCTCTTAATCACAAAGCAGGTTTATTAAAAAATATGCTAATAACGGAACTGGTTCTAATTAAAACTTCATAAAGCAGTTCGTATTTCAGCTTTAGATTCAAACAGTTAAGATGATAAAATTTATTATCCATTATAAATAATCGTTATTAATTAGTTGAAATAAGCAGAAAAACTGATAGAAATTAATATAGGATTTTAGCTCAAAGGACGTCTTTGCGCTAAAATAGTCGATTCTAAACCATCTATTATTACTTATCCAAATTAATTGAGTAATTATACTCTACTAATTTAGATATAATAACCACAACCTAAACATCCAAAAACAAAATTTCATCCTAGCACGAAATGCTACCATACCCTCCTTATATGATGTACTAAAGAGTTACACGACCAGGAGCGTCGGATTTGGGAGGAAAAGAGGGTGAAATGATGTACATTAAATTTCGAATAATAATTGTGATATAGAGCTAAGGTAAAGTGAACGGTTTCCATGATATGGAGCCGTAAATATTTCTTTGTTTTTATTTCACGTACACTTTCTTGAAAAAAAACATGAAATGATTACAGTATAAATTAGTAACTCAATGTATAGTATAATGTATACATCTTATATGCATATATAGATACATATTACACCCATAGTTTGTCATTTGTCATAGGTATCTGACTGTAAATATGTCCAATATTAGCCATGGTTCATTGTACCCACTGTTTGCTCTTATTTATAATAGATTTCTGATTTCCATTGGTTCTTTTATGTCAAATCTTCCCCATAATTTGTCCTTACCTCGTTAAAAATAGAAATTTAGGAATAGGAAGCTTGTGTGAAATACAAGGAAATATATTAAATAATCTATATTGAAAAGAATAAAAATAATAAAAATGTTATAGATTTTAGGTGAGTCGGTAATTTCATTATCAGTCACCATCAAATAGTTCACTCAGTCTGGTGGGAGGAAACAAATTTTCTTGTTCTTTACAGCTGTTCGCAGCTATATTCGCCGTTCGGGAAGTTATTTTTTAATATGTCATATAACTAGAAAGTAGGTAGTATTAATCTTAGAGACGGACTCTTTCTTTAACAAAAAAACAAAACTAACTTCAAAAAAGTCTATTCTAAAAAGCTGCATTAAAAAGTAAAAAAATATTACGTTATTCATTTTTACTTAGAATGCAATCAATTTATTAAGCCAATAATATACAATTATTGTTATTTTTGCAGTCGATGCCAGCCAAGGTTTGCAAACGTATAACGAAGTAGCGTAGGTATACATCCCTAAGTGTATTCGACTAGAAGACTAGAAGTTTAAATTCAGGTTTATTTGTAATTGTGGTGTCACTTTAGGCAGTTGTATTCAATTGTAAGTGAACACGTTAGTTAACCTTGGCTGACACCGACTCCAAAAATAACAATATATGATTGTATTCTAAGTAAGAATGCATAACGTAATTATTTTTTACTTTTTAGAGCAGTTTTTTTGCAATTTGTATATATATATATATATATATATATATATATATATATATATATATATATATATATATATATATATATATATATATATATATATATATATATATATATATATATACATATATATATATATATATATATATATATATATATATATATATATATATATATATATATATATATATATATATATATATATATATATATATATATATATATATATATATATATATATATATATATATATATATATTTGTGAAGAGAAATCTTCGGTTTGTAGCAATTCATTGCATAGAGAAATAAGCAGAGGAAGACATACTTACCACTTCTATATCTGGACATATATATACGGAAACGAACCACTTAGAAGTTGTATAAGTTCTTTCACCTTCATTGAGGATCTTCAGAGTGATGTACGATGCCGTCGCCTTCTATTTTCATTGAGCTCATTAATGTTCAATGTTCATAGGTTATTATTTATTAGGTAAAATCGCATTGTGTTATAGTCAGTGCTACTATTAATATTCACGATCATCCAAATAGTTCTCGACATACCGGCAACTAAATGGGAAATACTTTCAATGAAACAGAACGATACGCATTCAATGATACGCAGTCAGCGTGCGGACAGGACTAACCTTGGGGCACTCGTTAGGAAATATACTATTTTACTCATGAAAACTATGTAAAAATGTAACGCAATATGCATGTCAATTTATAACTGAAAGAGTCAAAATTATATATTTCCGACTTATGGTTGACCATCATCTTAAGAGTGCCATTTAATAAGCCGCTGTCATAACACTCTTTAGATGGCAGCACAATACAATTTGAACTACAAGTCTGCCCAAAAATTTCGCCTTGTTAACATCGCCACAGTCTAATAATAACCTTGATGCGACTTTTCCTGGCAGATAGCTGATGTTATAAGGAGTAACTTAGGCTACTTATAAAGACTAATAAATAATTAATTATTATCGTAAATCTCGAGTATTTTTACTTGCTTGGAGTAATAATCTTCGATTGTCGAGTAATATTAAAAAAAACTAAAGTAGCACTGACCAGTACCAAGCGCGTCCCACGCTCACGCTGCCATCGTCGTCGCACCGAAAGGTGCCTCCCACCACTCTCCCCTTCGACGACTTAATATCACAAAGGCTTCCTGTCGTGCGAACTCAGAACGTTAAATTTTCGAGGACGAAGTCACGGGTAAGAGCTAGTGTTGAAATATGAAACTTTAATGTCCGACAAGTGTTGCATGACAGTCAACCATTCACCTCACGAATTTTAACGTAAATTATGTAAATTATCTCAAATTATGTTTTTGCAAAGTTGCTGCAAAGCAGGTTGATGTAATATATTGTATAAAAGAAAACCGCCTAATGACATAACTTCCAATTGTAAACAGTTACGTGAATGTACTCGGCAACAATTTATCATATTCCCCTTTTCGTCATATTCTGTAAACTTTCAAGGGAAAAACGTAGTTTGTTTGTTCAAGGCGGTTTTTTCTTTTGACATGTGTACAAATGTGATAATTTATATACTTGATGAAAAAATGAAAGAAAAACTCTTCTGCGATGCCGAACCATAATGCTGCATGAGTGAATAAAAATGGGGGTTGAAATAAACAATAAATCATAAAGTCGTTTGTGCATCTATTCCCCTATTATTGCGGGGTTATTTTTCAAATGTCTCATTATATAATTTGAAACAATTTTATACGATATGATAAAATTCTTTGCTAACTTTTTATCTATCTTTAAACTGTGCAGGGAAATTGTTTCTTGTTTCTCAGATGAAGAGTGTGGTTATATTACCGGGTGTCCCATTATACAGGGTGTCCCACGGTGACGAGATATTGGACATATTTCAGAGACTACTTCAATTCAATGGCTGCGATATTTTTAGTGAAACCAAACAAGCACCTAATCTGGCACCAGTTTATTGTTGTCAATTTAACACATATACTGAATGAGTATTATTTATTGTTAAATAATGGAAAACGTTAACATTTATTCGAATGCTGATATTCTATATTTATTATTTATTCATGGAGAGTGTCACAAGATAATAAATACAACTTGCAGAGTATCTAATGAAAGAAGCACTCATTGGCTAACAATCAGTAGGGATAAATTAAAAATAATTTTAACAAGATAGCAATTAAACTACATACTTAATACAAATTATTATTATTTTCAGAAATCTAATTTGTTTGAACTGATCGACATATACTTGTAACTAGTTATGTATCCTTCTTGTTACCCTATCTGTAGCAGCTCCGGATATTTGGCCAGCAGGTAAAGTTTCTAAGGTTTCTCTTATTACAGGCAACTAGGTTTTCTTTGGAATAAACTGACGTTGCGTGCACTTTCTCTTTTATTGCACCCCAGATATAAAAATCTGGTGGTGATAGATCTGGAGCTCTTGGTGGCGAATCCAAGGGTCCTAGACGCCTAATCCACCTTTCTTCAAACATTTCAGTTCATTGGAGGTATACGTTTCCACAATGGGGTGGAGTCTAGCTGATATCAGCACCTTCTTCGTTGATCTAGGGTTAGATCTTCTAATAAATCTGTTACAACGGTTCTCAAAATATAGAGGTATCATTGCCTCTTTAAATTGTACTCAATAATAAAGTACCTCACCTGATTGTGGACTTTCTGATGCCCAAACTGTGTGTGAATTAAAAATACCTTCGTTACTACATTTTGACTCATCTGTCCAAATGATTTTGCGCAAAAACTTTAGATCTTCTTGTGTTCGAGTTAAAATCATTTCACGGAGTTGGGTTCGTCTTTCAGCATCCTCGATGAAGTACAGGTACAAAAATTTATTTAAATGAATGCTGACCTGCTGCTGAGTGTTCAAAATCTTTGTGTGGAAGTTTTTGAAATGCCTGTTCAGCAGCTCGCACTGATGATTCAGGGTAAGCATGAATATATGCCAAAACATTGGACGATATTACCTTCATCTAAAGTTATCGCCTTTCCCAAAATTCTATGTGCAGAAATTCGTCCATGTTCTAATTGATTTCTTAAAATTCTTCTTAAAATGTGTAGTAATTGGCGGTAAATAAGGATATCTCTCATTAAATACCATCTAGGTCCTATGTATTATCTTATGACACACTCCGTGAATAAATAATAAATTTCGATTGTAAATAATAAATGTTAACGTTTTCCATTTTTTTTACCATAAATAATACCTAAATAAACATTCACTGTAGATGTTAAATTGACAACGCTAAACTGGTGATATATTAGGTGCTTGTTTGGAAGTTCCACTAAAAATTTCACATCCAACCTCGCAAGACATTATGCGATATCCGTTGACTGCACGAAAATAGTACATACCTTAAAAACCAAAAGAAATAGGTATATTACAATTATAACATTATACCATTCGAAAGAGAACAAAATTTTTCCTCAGGTTGCCAAAAAATATACAAGGTGTTCTATTGAAAAAAAAATAAGAAGAAACTTTAATAAAAGTTCACCTAGAAATTGACTGAGAATCCAAAATTGCAATAATATATAGGGTATTCCATTTAAAATAACGAAGGTGACGTCAACTTCCAGTATAACCGAAAGCATTAGGCGGACGCCATTATTTTAGTTGAACAGGGCATGTCCGAGAACAGTATTGTCCAGATTTTCGAAATTAAAATCGATGTCTGAAATATGTCTAATGTCTCGTCACCGTGGACACCTTGTATTTTGACCTATATAAGTTTTGGACTAATTGAGATAATTCAATGCGGTTTTCGCCTCAGTTTTTCCCGATAGCGTACTATAAGGAAAAGCAGCTGATAATTTTTTCCTGATACACCATGATTTCCGACTGATTTCGTAATTGAAAATTACTTATAGCGTCTTTCCTCACGACGGCTATTCTTGATGTCCCGAGAGTAGATTCTCTCCTGAGAACTGGGCGAAGCTTTCTCGTAACTGAATTTATGCTATTCTTGAAAACGACGATATTCACTGCGCAGATTAGTAAAAAAGAGAACCTGCTTCTCATGGTATTTTATAGGGGAAGTATAAGTTATCCTGAGAAAATTGAGTTTCTAACCCAACTTCTAGAGTGTGTTGGTTACAAATTAATGTCAAGTAGTCAAGTCTTGAGAGGAATAAATTGAACTAGGTAAATTGTAAGCATTATATAAATATTTCAATTTACAGGTATGTAATAATTTTCATAATATATTTACTTAATATTTGACATTATTATCATTGATAGGTATATCAAGACAGTTCTACCATCATGAGTCTTGTTTAAATGTTGATGAAACGATTGTGGAATTGGGAGACTTGCACGATGCTGAAGAACAAGCAGATGGAGAACGTCAATTGCTTCAAATGAAAGACCCGTTTACATTATCCCGCGTAAATTTTGTCAAATAAAAAATGGCAAAAATATAGTAATAATAATCACCTGAAAAATTCTCGATTTTGATTGGTTAGAGCCCGAAAAGAACACCGCTAACGTTGTAAGATTCGGGACGATTGCTTCCTATCATGTTCCCATTCGGCTACAAGAATAGCGATTTAGCAATCAGGAGAAATAGGAGTGATTTCATATTTTCTCCTGAGAAGTACCGAGTTCTCTCGATGTCAAGAATAGCGGTCCAGTTCATGGAGAGCTTAGAAAAAAGTTCAGCATGATGGAAATTTATAAGTCGTCGAAGAGGGTGAAATATATTTGTCAATATGTTAAAAAAGAATTAACCGTTTATTGTTTATAAATGTTGGTGGAAATGAATGTGTTGTAATAAATACGAACGGATTTTGAGTGCTATACAAAGTCCTAAAGTATTAAATATTAAAAAATGCCCTCAGGTTGAAATTTGTGTTACCGCATAACGTTCGTTTTGCTGATTATTGACATATTAATTGTATCTTGAGCACAAAAAAATATAATTCGACAATTTCATCGTCGAACGTGACAGTTGTTAAACTGATATTCTGGTTTCTGGAATATTCTATTTTTCAGGGCACATTTTGTTATTGCCTAATGTATGTTCACCACTTGCGGTAATTTTTTAGATTAAAAAAAATATGAGAAAAATATGAACGGGAATTATTTCAATTGTATATGTTGAACAGCCATTTTCCGTCCAGCCGCAATATTTTTTTAGATTTCTTTCATTTATGCTCCAATTCGTGCAAGTCTTAGATATCTGAACTTCCTGACAACAAAATGTAACTTACTTACCTTACTGTTGCTCCACTTTCATGATCCTGTATAGTGACAGTCCTTTGTAACTCGAAATCTGTTGTGTTGTGTTAACTTAACAAAAAAAATTTAACATGAGAAATTATGAAATAATTTCAATATCCGGTTGTTCTGCTAAACATGAAATTGTTTGTTACATTGTTCTAATAAATATTTGTATTTATTCCTGTCGTCTTGAACATCGTTGACCGTCTGAAAGAATCGGTAATTTCACAAAAGTATTGATTTTTAAATCACAATCTTGCACATACTTCAACGATAGTGATTTTTAGAACCCAACCGCCAATATTAGTGAAAAATACCTTATAGCCAACTATATAGAATGTAGATACTTCAATGTCACTACAATAATTTGAGAACACATTGTATTATCTTGCAGATTGTAATACTTCATCGTAGCTATTAGCAAGTAATATGCAATGCAACATTAAAGCAAATCACCTTAACTTTGGTCTCCTTGGGTAATTAATTTAACTATTTAGTGCACTTTACTTCGTTCTGTAGGTAATAAATCTTCTAATGAAGCAAAACCGCAATTATCGATGCCGTATTAATTTATAGCAATTATATAAGTGCAACATTTTGCAGTGTATGTATGTATTATTCCAAGCAAACAATCACAATCGTCTACATTCGAGTTTAATTTAGTTAATTTAATAAAAGGTGAAAAGTTCACGAAACAATGTATTTTGAATGGCTTTAAATGTTTAATTAACAATTATTTAATTAACAATGTACGTGATCAACATCAGTTATATTTTATTCGTAATTATTTGTAAGTATGTTGTAGATTATTTTTCTGATTATTTCTGAAATTTTACATTAAGGTCTATAATGCTGAAATTTTTATTAGAAGATAAATAAATTCCATCAGTTTCCATAATAATATATTTGATCTTATTAGAATAGAAATACATATAAAATAATAATAGTTTAGAAATAGTATATAGAATAAGTATAGAGCTCTGCTTTTGAAAGCTCATATTTCTAAAACAGAGGAGCCAAATGTTTTGAAATGTTGAAACGTTTTTGAGATTTTGTAAGCGATGTCAATAAGAAACTCCATTTTGTTGCGTTTGTGACAATAACTCTAATATGTTATAAGTACATTATTCGGTAACCAAATGATATAAAAAATGGAAATAATATATTCACAAATTCTGGTCATGTATTGAATTTCAATTGTTTTAATTATTTTATTTATATTTTCATACCAGATATGCTGCATCAAGACATCTCCTTTCTGAGTTACGAAATTAATCAGTAAACGCTTGGTACAAGTTAATACAATAAAAAGTAAATATTTTCTCAGTCCCGAGGGACAAAACTAATTTTCTGGAATTTTATTTTGTGTGTGAAAATTATTATTCGTGGAGTGTTCACGTGTTAACGTCGCCTGTAGTGGTAGCGCATCGTCGACGCTGTGCCCCTAATGAAATCAAACGGACGCCCGATGCCGCCGGACTGACGCTCCGGTGGCATGGTGTCCTTATGCCCCTTGCATGAAATCCGATGGCCAGCGTCGGTCATCACGTTTCGTTCACATCTCTTGGGTATAAACTACAGAAAATATTCAATCTAATATTCCAGAGGGCCCTTCTTTCACCTCCGGATGAATAGCAAATATGTGTTAAAATTTAGATTCCGTGTTAAACCACACATGGTGGAACACGATACATAAAATATTCTATAGAAATTATACATTCTCCAACGAAGCACTCCTATTTCCTATTGTCTAAAACTGGTACGGTAATTTTTCGATTTCAAGTGTCTTGACATTTTACCGTAAATATGCAGGATAAATATAAAATTATGATACTAAAATACACACTGTTAATTACGAGTACCGGGAAAGGTAATTACCTTCAAAATTAATTACTAATTTCAAAATAGCTGGAAAGGTGTACGAACACGTTGGTTACTCTTGTGCTTATGAAGTATAATAATTATGCCTCAATTATTATTAATTATCCGGCTGGCAGATGTAATTACGAAAATATTGCTTTTCCTATACGAGACAATTCTTTAATAAACCTATACACACAACGTAAACTGTCTTCCATCTGTTCAGTGAACTGCGACAAAAATTGTCCCGTTCAACGAACTGTTGTCTAGTAACGTATAGAGTGTACTATACGGGACAACTAACTCCTTGGTCACTATTCATACTATTTTTACATTTGCTAATTTCTATGCTCTCAAATGCTACTATTGGTCAAATTTCTATCTGATCTTAAGTTATCACGATCTATATATTATGGTTGTTCTCAAAAGCCTATAGGGCAACACTAGACTTGTCTATTCTTCCATATATTAGATGAGCCATATGGTCTTTAAAGCTAGTGACATATTTTTGTTTGCAATCATTGCAACTAATTTGGTAAATCCACGACCTTTCAATTGGATCTTTTGTATCCAGGATTTCCTAAAAATTGTTGTAATTTATTATTCGATGAATGAATGACTGTTATACCCAGGTTTCTGACGCTCAAACTCAAACTCAAAAACCACTCAAGCCACTCAAACCATGACTAAAGCGGGTATCGTATGGAATGATTATATTTTGAGATTATCTAAGTCTGTCCTTAAATTACTCTCTTTCTTTGAAATTTTCCGCGTTTCATGCTGCATTTAGATGAAAATTAAGAAATTTTTTGTCGTAAAACCAATATAATTTTGGGACAATCATTATAATATCAGAGGAAGTTTTGTGCATGTTTTAAAAAGAGTTAAAAATCAATTTTCCATTAACCTTTTACACCTACAAAACACATACGAAGTATCATGAAATCATATTTCATCACATGAAATCGGAGAAAATAAGCTGTTATCATATAGGAATGTTGTATTTATAATGATCATGGATATCTGAAAATGTTTGCCAAAATATTCACCCTATTCCACTAAGCTTAACTTTTACACTATATAGTTCAAAACGATCCTTGGTCCCAATAAACGATCTCAACTTGACAGCATTTTCAATAGGTCAACTTGATTAATTACTCTGATGTTAGGGTAAAGGGAGGTTAGATCAACCAAGAAGATAGGCGGACCATTGGTAATATTTTGCAAGGCACTACTGCAAAGTTTTACCGGCGTATGTTTTGCGTTTCGATCAGTTCACCTTGATACAGTCACGAGCACGTGATTTCCAGCATTTATATGGAAGATTTTTAAAAATAATAGATTTAATCTTGGTTAAAATTATGTTTAAAGATATACAATTGTATTTCTAACAAACTTAAAGTAACAAACTCTAGGTAAGTCTAAAATGTGTTTTATTAATTAAACTGTAAGTATGTGCATTATTGTCTTATAGGACCTAAAATATTAAAATCTTTTAAATAGAATAAAAAAAAATTATCGATTAACAAAAAAGAAAGACTACTGGTTACAATTCCTTTTATGTATCCGCTAGTTGTACGAGGGCTGCACAAGTTTTAACCTTCGCCAGAACTGTAGAAACGTAGCTTCTAGAAGAAAGGAAAAGGGTAGGATCTCACCATCATAGGGTAGGATAGGTGGACCGTTGACAAGTCTGAGAATCTGAGACGTATTTTTTTAGTTTTGGTGATTTTTTACTTTCTAAGTGTTCCATAAAGAGTACCAAAACTTAGTTACACTATGTACCAATTGGCATGTTTGTACTTTGATTAATAAAGAAATTATCTTAAGTTTTATATATGTGGGTCCATCTCACCTCCTTTTACCCTAACAATGATGATTATAAAACTGCCAAGATATTATTTTATAGGGCAATAAGAGCAAAATAAATATATCATGCTGGGAACGGTCATGATTTTTAGTTAACCACTTTTCAAATAAATGATATGTAGTAGGGGCAATTTTAACGGATCTTCTAAAGACTAGATTTTGATCGGCCGTATTTAACGTGTAAGTTAAGAGAACTCGTTGAGACAAAATCTTGGGTTTCCTCTTCTGAAATGCTCGACGCAAATTATCAGAATGGATGTAAGAGCCCTATAAAACCAATTCCTTGACCTTTTTGGCTATTTCAGAATTTCTCATCGCATAAATCATATCGGATTGTGATGGATGAGAAATATTCAACAAGGGTGAAAGATTGTATAGTACAAGACCGCAAATTCTGGAAGTTTTACGAATATTAAGAAAGGGATAAACTAAGACGGATGTTATAATAAAATAAGTTATCTTTATAATTGTATATAGAGTATCTATAATTATTCCTTCAATAAATATACTTTAATGCCTCATGCTTACATGATCGTGCTTAGTCAGTTGTAATTTAATATCGAATTGTTTTACTCACAGGTTTATAGCAAAAACTTATGGTTTGTGTGAATAAGAAGTAGGTTTGGCTTGAACTAATATATTTAATATATTTGCTCTCAGTATGATCTATTTTTTTCAGTTGAAAAAGAAATAGGTGCGAATAAAGTGCATACATTTCTCTCATTTTTAAGTAATAACTAATAATTTCTCAAGATTTCTGTCACGAGGCTCGGAGTAGTCTTATAGATTAAGTCGATCCCACAGATTTTCTAATGTTAACGTTGAGTTATTAGCAGAACATTTCCTTGAAAATACTGGAGAAACTAGATGAGGGTCATTAAACGCAAGATAAAAAATTCAAATATTTCATCATTTCCTAAGTGACCCTGGCTTTCAAATCGGAGTTGGAAAGGATACAGGTGAGAAATCGAATAACAGTGAGCAAAACGGTAAACATGGTGTTGACTAAAACCATAGAGAAGTCACATCTATGGATACGATTTCCTACAAATAATAATATGAATGAAGCACGGAAGGGTGGGCTGCTAAATACCAATTTCCTTGTGTAATTGGCGTGATAGATTGTACCCACAAGAATTACTGCAGCGTAAATGTACAGGCAACGTATAACGCAAAAGAATAATTTACTTCTATAGACGTTCAATGGCCGGGGTCTGCCCATGAATATCGAATATCTACCATCTATGCCCAAATGAATAATATGTGGAGAACTTTTTATTATTAGGTGATTCGGGTTACGGAATCACACCGTGGTTAATGACGCCATATAGAAATCCCCAAATGCGTGAAGAAGTGGCATTTAACACACTTTTCACAAGAGAATGAGTCGAAAGATACTTCGCTCAAGTAAAGAGAGGGTTTCCAATATTGCAGTATATAGTTATAATAAAACGAGTTGCATCTGTTATTGTTAGTTGTGCTATTCTTTACAATATATCTAAATATTTAAATGATAACATGCCTCTCAATAAAGTAGATTACCCTCCAGAGTATATTCAATAGCGATTAATTGGGCAATAGAAGTTTGCCTAGGCTAGCGCAGCTTAATAAAAAAAGAAAATAAAATTAGTAATTTCGGTAGGCACCTACCGAAATTACTTGTGGACGCCACATTGTGGAAAGCTACTAATTACTTGTGGACGCCACTGACCTTGGCAGTGCCACCACTCTCGGCACTTTCTGAAATTCTGGTGGAAGAAAAATAAAAAAAGTAGTATACTGGTATATAAATTTAATTTTAAAAATTTAATGAACAAAAATAATATGAGAGCGACATTACACAAAAGTTGAATTGTATATAACTTAAACTGCAAATTGAATAAATTGAATTTTATATAAATTTGGAAAACCTGATATAACTTAATCCCCAATAATATCCCCAAATGTGGTATTATACCTGGAAATATGTCAATTTTTTAAAATAAAATATTTTTACTTACTACCTGTGTCGATTCAGCGTGCACGTTGACCTTCACGGATCATATAAAGAAAAAAGAATGAGACTATGTCTATTTAAACATGTTATCTAAACAGTAGAAGTATCTAGGTGAGTGCATATTGTTAAATGTTAATAAACCGAACATATCATACAACTTAAGCACGACATCATTGAGGTATCCGTACCCTATGAAAATAATTAAGATAAGTGAAGTAAAATGCAATTTTTAAACGTAGCCATGGGTTCGTAATAATTACATATAAGCACACACACGAGTAATATCAAATTAATGAAGAGGGCGTGCCCCTTTAAAATCAACTTAAACTAAGTTTATCTGTGAAATTGCAAACAAGTCTTCCAGTAAGATGGAATAAATCCCACACTACTATAGGAATAACATCATATTTATTTCTTTATAAGAAAACACTTTTTGAACTTGAACTATAAGTAACGCCAACCTACTGCTGCCGAACAGAAAAAAATGGGAGATGGATTCGTACCACACGACCAGAACGATAGCCTCGAAATCAGGTCACGTGCCATAAATCTGCCACCTAGCAAGAACGTTAAACAACAGTAGGAACAAATGGCTAAAGGACAAAATAGGAGCACTAATGTGCGCCAATAAACTGTTACTAGTGTTCTATGAGAAGAGATGAAATTGCCATAACACCCATGGGCCACCACGAAACTCATAACATACATGCCTTGAGATCAATTCACAAATGTTAGATGTAGAGCGCCAATATTCTTGGCCAAGGATGTGACCTCGATAGGAGGGGGCAAGCGGTACCATCGCTCTTTACCCCTAATATCTATGTAGGCCGAGACCGCCTCGTAAGGGGTAGGCCGCACATTTCAGGTGACTCTCCCCAC
>CAXKVY010012113.1:0-15963 GCA_964058915.1 Tetropium fuscum
CTGCATAAGCAACCGACGTGTCACGACGGTACTATGTAGGTTGCCTATCTACGTGACGTCATACTAATGCGGGCTATTGGTACAAAAAATTAAAAAGCGGCTACCTGTACCAAATAAACTGCTCGTTAATAGATTCGTCTAAGGCATTTTTATACTATTGTAACTTTAAGAATAGTAGACCGAATAGTAAAGAATAATAAACGTTATAGTTTACCTCGCAACCGATGGTATTTAATATTTCTCTTATATTATGTCCGATCACATAAAATCGCTTACAAAATATATATATATATATATATATATATATATATATATATATATATATATATATATATATATATATATATATATATATATATATATATATATATATATATATATATATATATATATATATATATATATATATATATATATATATATATATATATATATATATATATATATATATTTGTAAGCGATTTTATGTGATCGGACATAATATAAGAGAAATATTAAATAAGATATGGATAATCAGATATGGAATAGTAGTATTGCTAACTGTTACTGTTGTGTGATATTCTAATTTCGTTTCCATTGTTTCAGATACGACAAGAAAAACCTTATTATATAGCAGATCCAGAAGTAGACTCCTTAGTAAGTATCCACCCTTACGTTTACTATAAAATGTCGTGCCCGAATATTAAGTTGTAGCACGCATACCTCATCAAGCGACCATTACTAAACTAAAACATGCAAACTACATGCAACCGAATTCATAATCCTCGAAATGATTTTTCAAAATTCACGCTAGTATGAATATGAATATTCATATGCAGAAGTTTGAATTGCACTGGTTGTTAATTTTAGTTGCATGGCATGACCACCCTCGATACCCCACTTGGGTTATTTATATCGGAATGAGCAGATCTGACCACGTATACAGGCTGAATTTAACACTGATTAAGATAATAAAAAATAAAAAACACAATTGAGCATCTCGTATTAAAGTTCTCGAGGAGAATATTTTTTTAAATTGTATACCTCGTATAGGATTATATTTTTTCTGATAGAACATGAGCTTTGGAACATAAAAGGCTATTTACGATTTTTTCCTGCAATGAAAAATAACGAACTTATGAAGCTTATAAGGACAAACTATAAATATGTGCTATGGAGAGGGTTGGCTGTGTGAAAATTCGGAAAAATGTGATGTTAGATACCTATTATGTATGTCGGAAATGCAAAAAACTACGAATCGCATTTAACCGGGTCTGGTCGTCGATATTTTTTAAAACTACCGAAAATTTCACTAATAATAGTGAAGTGGCCCTTTTTAAAAAAGAGCTGGATAATTAGTGAGGCAGTGGAAATTGCAGTTATTTGAGGCCTAATTATACCATGAGAAATAAGATATTGTCAAGGACCTGGCCCTCATGGCCCTGTTCATAAAATTAAAAAAAAAATTTTGTTCCTTTTATAAGTACCGCGTTATTACCTGGTGAACCGGAAACTAGACTTGTTTTTCTGTTAATTACTGTTTATTAGTACTTTTTCGTACTAATTTTGTATTAATTACTGCAGAAAAAATGCATATAATTTTCGAAATATAATTGTGGACCGACGAGTTAAACTTCGAATTTGGAAATACACCTATAATAGAAAAAAACCACCATAATTGGTCAAGTGCCTCCAAGAGAACTTTAAATTCAGTGACTGGTGACTGGTGAAAGATACGTACAGTTTGTGAGTGAAATTCTGGACACTTTATTATCCAAACCATATATCATCACCTGAGTTCAATTTTTAATTTAACGACAGATCGATAGGAACAAATGACTCCGTTCAATAGCCTCCACAGTCACCTGATCTGACTCCACTTGATTTTTCTTATGGGGTTACTTAAACACTTAAGTTACTTAACCAAATAGATAGCAGAACCATATTAAAAACAGTTCGAGCCGTTCAGAGACGAGGCCAGATATGTTGTGAAGGACGAGGTAGTTTTTTTGAGCATTTTCTAAAAAATAGCTTAGTTGGATAATTATAATGTTATGGGTAAAATGTCATTATTTTTTATATAGGATTTTCTATATCATCTGTTATAAAATACATTTCGTTGTGTATTAAACAACTTTTTTATATGAAACAACATTATATCTAATATATTTTTTGTTAAGGAAAATTAGTAAAATTAGTATTAACATCTTGTTCTTGTTTCTTGTTATGTTCTAAAAGCTCAAGATCTATCAGACAAAGTATAGTATATAGATATAGGGTATAGCATGGAGAAAATATTTGGACTACAACACATTAAATTTTTGAACGCTCGGACTGTGGGCTAACATCCTAGTAGTACCTACTTATGTTTTATCTAGGTTTTTACGGACGCACCGATGATGGCGAAAAACATGATAATAGAATATAGTCAGTCTTACGCATATCTTAGAGAGTTAGAGCGTTTAAGTACTTCGCTTGTTTAGTTGTTGTTCAAAGTGAATTAAAGGTTTTGTTGGTTGATTATAAATCTACGTTATTGACTATTTAGCGAATATACGTACTTATGTTTTTCTAAGATCGAATGTGTTATTTTCATCTAAAGGGCTCCCAGATTACACAGAAGCGGGATAATAGTGCCGTATTAGTGGATAGTATAGCTTTAATTATGTAAATTCTTTTGTATACAAATAGTGATCTTTAAAATGGGCCTCGCGAGTTTGTCTTCGAGTGCAACGGAAACCAGAGCAAAGCAAAGCAAAATAATTCGAGTCTAAAGATTGATAAGTAAACTTACAAAAGATATGACATGCAGTGGTAATATTTGAATATAACCATGAATGAAACAATTACCGTAATTATTCTAAAAGTATGTTTAAAAAAAATATTGTGATCAAAAACTCAAGAACTCGTTGCTGAATTATGTTTTGATTTAATTATCTTATTCAGGGTTAAAAATGCTACTAGTTCGCCAGTTCAAACGATTTTGTATCTTTAACAATAACAGAGTTAGCAATGGTGCGCACTGTATATTATTCGGCAGTTTACGGCACAAGGATCAAGGACATCTGAACCAGTCGCTTTTTTATCACCGTGGAATAGCTAAAGTATGCCGTGGTCCCTGTTGTGATGGTTAGCTGAAAAACGAAGCCACTACAGCACATAAGTCTTTCTTTGTTGATAACATAGTTGATTTCCTTTTTTTAATATCTATTGTTATTAACATCAATAATGTATTTACTTTCAAAATCGGTAAACAATAATAAGTCTTAGCGTATTCGATATGAAGCGTGCAGGCAAATACTTTTCTCGATTAAGCTGCTTCTTCGTATTACTAAATGAATTGCAAATTAAATCACCAATAAATTAATATATAAATTAATTATTGACTCTGCACATTTATCTTGCGGTGCGAATTTTAAACCTGCTCTTAAAAGCAGGTTTTAATATTATGTGCCTTTCAAATATTATGCGCCTTATGAAGACAAAACTGTATGATACAATGCTAGATACAATACAATTGGATTTTATATTTACTATAAAAGGAAACTAAAATCGAAAAAAATTATTTGTTTCACAAGTAAATTTTAAGGCCCAAGCCATCTGACGAGTTTGGAATTTGGTTCTTTCAAGTTAAAAAGCCAAACAAGTGGTTGGTGATCTATGTAGATTTTAAACCTACAATCAAAAATATACGGACGGAACATTTTACATGCCCCACACTATAGCTAATAGCTGTTTTTCTATTGTACTGTATCTAATTTCAGTTTCATTTATTTTTTCTCCCATTATTATTTTTTTCCTTGGTTCCCCTTTTTGTTTTCATGACCTCTTGAAGCAATTTTTTTAATAACGTGGCATGTACAGATTCTCATTGTAGTTATCGAGTTTATTTGTGTTTAGCATATTTACACTATGTCTTCTATACACTATCCTACTGTTTACATTTCTACTTCCTATGTAGTCTATACTATCCATTTGCCTGCTATATCTGATATATTTTAGTAGATACATATATAATTTTGATTTCGTATGATCATCATCATCATGATCATCTATGATAATATCTCATTTGATTGCTACCAAATTGTCTCGCACAATACTTTCTATATATATATTGAAGCGAAGGCTGAATCTCCAGATTCATCTTAATTTCAAATACCAACATTTTGCTCCTATTCGTAATGTGATATATGTAAGCTACTCAGAAGACAAAAGAATAACTTATAATATGTTAAGTATTTTGCTAAACAGTAATATTATTTACATTTTATTATGAAATATCCGAATATATTTATTTACTTTTTTAATACTGTATTTATGTATACTTCAGACTTCAGAGAATACATACAATTGAAAAATGGAGTATTTTTCATTAACATTGGAATGTGAATGTCATGTATAACCATGTTAGTATCAAATACATAACTTTCAACACGAGATAAATAATGAATATGCTCTATATGCAAACTGGCTATTATTTTATTATTTAATGGTAAGTATAGAAGTAGACATATCCGCCATCTTAGATCCGTTCTACAGTAGGCCCAAATTCAAAATAAGTGTGACAGGTAACGAGTTTTTGAGCTCTCTATTCGCTCTCCTGGCGCGAATATCGTTGTATTATTCAAAATCATCGTAAAACATTATTTATTGTTTTATTAATATAATGGTAATAACTCAACATTTTGTCCTTCATCATCACATCGCTACATCACATCGCTACATTTTACATAGAAATTAGGTACCACATTAAATGTATGCTGTAACATGTAAACTGGATTTAATACAATATTTTATGACCTGTTTGTATTGAGATCAAACGTTGTTTCTTTCTTGTTCCGCTATTATTCCAAATTAGACACAGTTCGTAGTTCGGATATCACACCAATTGTTGAGTGAGTTACCGGTCTGTAGTTTTTGCATTTTCACTTAGAATGCATTCTCGCTAATAATGTATTGTTATTGGTCCAAGTTTTAAAAATCTTGCTATAGTATTGGTTCTTATAATGCGAGGGAAATAGTCATCGAAATATTTCTGTTTAGACTTTTTGCTAAAGACCTGAACTCTGGTCCTAGTCACAAGTTGTAATTCAAAACAAAACTGACCAAAGTGCTTTCTACACACTAAATATTTACATTTCCATTACACAGATTAATTCTCAAGGACTTTTTGACCATTTGCCCATAGTAACAACTGCTCTGCACCACCACGACAATATTCACTGAACACGAAACAATAAACGTTTAATGGCTCATCATTTACAGTTTCCTCCATAATAAATATGTTTTAGCCTACTAATTCGTCAATAATGTTGATTTACAGCCAATAAATTTGAAGTTCCCGCGAGTAATTCACAACCTACAATCTTGGTAGGCTTTTACTCTTCGCACTTCACTTGACAGGCAGACAACACTACAATATGACGTCTAAGAAATGCTGTATTTAATTCGAATAGTTTTTTTAATTGATTGAGACTATTAATATTTAAAAAATCTTACTTAGTGTTCTAGTGGATGAGGGATTGAAGATTTTAGTTGGTGTTTTAAAAATTCTTTTTATGTAAAGAAATATTAACGCATTAAAAAGTTGTGATGAAAAATATTATAGCGGTTGGCTTTTTTACCCCACTGTAACAATCTCACAGGATACGAGATCTCATAATCTCAGCATCTCACGGATACATTTTTTTTACACTGTCAAGTTACTCGCCGAATTTCATACTTCTAAAAATCTAAATTCTTCCGTAGCGGAGAATATAAATAAACACATTTTTTTTAACACCACTTTAGAGGGAACACTACTTTTTTACTTTAGAGTATCTTGGAGTGGAAGATGTTTAAAAAAAAAATATTACATGGATGCCTCCCGTTCATTTTTATGAAAATACACCTCTTAAACCTGTCGCGTCAATGTAGGAACACCCTGTAGGATATAGTTGTGTAATAACCGCATGATATAGAAGTAGAATGATCAGAGAGTAAGTAACCTCCTAGGGAGCAATTTTTGTGTAAGCCAACCCTCGATTTACATCCGCTGATATTATTACTAACTAAATTTAATTATGAATACAACCCTTTCTCAAAGATCACATTAAAACAATTTTGTGCTGCGGGTGTTACGTTATTGTCTCGAGGGTTGTGCACGAGACAATAAATCAAAATAATCGTCTCCTATGGCCAGTTTTCTTTCACAATAGGGGGTGTTTACGAATTTAATAGACAACATTATTTCATAGTATTGCTCAGTCACCTATCTCCTATCGTTATTGTAATTATTGTGTCAATTTTTTTTTACCAAAACTGGATTAACAGAAAATTAAATATGACAATTGTGTTTCGATGCAAATAGCTCAAATTTTTACATTATTTAAGCAAAGTGGTAATTTTGGTTTTATGAAACATATCCACCATATCTTTCACAGGGTGCCTAAAAAATGTGTTCTATTGACAACGTTGAAAAATAACCACAGGCTACTTTTCTTAAATTGAACACCCCATGTAATATTAACGCAATCGACAGAATATTTTTGATATGCTTGATTTGATTTGGTCGATTAAGACATTTTAAGCCAGAAATTATATAGCCTGGGTATATTCTCGCATGGATAACTTCATACATGGAAAATAGGTCTCTAGTAGTTAGCATGAACGAGGAAAATTTGATATATATAGTGTGGCTCTTGGGGTACCTCAGGCTTCCGTACGAAGCCCATTACTGTTCATGCTCTATGTTAAAGTTAGAGAATATACTGCGTACAGAACTAGCGAATAGTACGGTCGTTTTTAAAATTTTCCGGCGCTACATTAGTCACGAAACGTCAAGACTTACGTGCTGCAGCTCAAACCACAGTGTCAGACCTTTCCAACCACAGTGATGCTTCTCGAGAGTCAGTTTTTTCGGATGGAATACGCTTCTTCCTAGCTGTATATGGCGCTCCGTTTAATCAAGATGACTTAAGAAAAAACCGTAGATAGATAAAGATAATCTATATAATCTATACTACCAGGTGCAGAAGTGGTTAGGAAATCAGCTGAATTCTCAAGATTACTGATGGGTGTTCAAAAACGACTCATTGGAGCCAATAAAAACCTTGTAACCTCCTCCGGATTGTCTTTTGTGGAAAGTTGGGATTGCGATGCAGCAATTTATGGTAACTATAATGGGAGATCTTGTCTGAATGATGCCCCAATCGAAGACCACTGTCTCGGAAAAAGAATTGACATCGACGATCCAGAAACAACCTCACTGATGATTCTGAATGCTGATATTTTGCACCAGTCCAGCGGTAAAATGAAGAATAAATCGAGGATTCACCTTCATAGGCCTCTCACCTTCAAAGGCCTCTATCTGCAAAGTACCATGTCATATTCGGTAAAACTTCTGGGCATCATCCTTGATTCATAAGCTGTCCTGGTATAAACATATTGACCATGTTTGTGGTTAGCTAAATAAAGCATTCTTTGCAATTTTACAGTTAAAGCATAGTCGTAGCTTAATTAATATTTATTATTCGATGGCATACAGTCATATAGCCGTTCCAACATTCTCACTTGGGTAGAGGTAGTTTTAGAGTAGTAGTGGAAAATCGTTTTCAAGAGTTAGGGTTTTTTATAGTGAAGATGATTTTATAAGTGGTAAATCATGGTAGCTGTAGCTAACTGTAGGTAGCTGTACATGTATTATTATCTAAATATGTATTACATTCGTTATTTATAAATTGTTTGTTATAGTAGTTCTACCACGATACCAGTTTATTTAACTTTTCTTTGTATATTTGACTTGTTATACATACAATTTGGAATCTTTTCTTGGTTACTAAAATATTTTCATTATTAATATTATAAAAATCCCTATCTATCTATATTAAGGTATAATATACGGGGTGTTAAAATAATAAAATTTTTACATATATCTCCAAGATGAAATGGTAGCATATTTCTCAGCTCATCACTTGGGATTTTAATAAGCAGAATAGCTTTCGTATATAACCCAATATAATATTGTGAAATAGAATTCGGTTCTTAAGTGGCCGCGTAGAGTATTAAGCCAGCTAGAAGACGTATGTTAACGGCCTCTCTAACCTAATTATCCCGATTGAAAGGATCGAAACTCGTATAGCGAGTTTAGGAATTTTTCATAATGGTATTTCGTATTAATTATTTCTATCGATATTATCTTTGTGGTCCTTTTGAACTTCCAATAAGATATTCTTTAGATTTAGTACTTCGACCCGCGTCCATGGGATACACTGCAACGCAAAATCAAACGATATACGTTCCAAGGAGAATAACGCGTATGATAATGGCATTTTATTACAAAACTTTATTGTTAACACACCAAATTTCGCAGACAGACATTGCGAATTCAGAGACCACCCGCGAATCGCCGGGTCACAGGTCGGATAAAGTCAGCCCGTAGGGCGATTAGTTGACGACTTCTCGAGCTGTTAAAATCGGTTTGCTGTGTGGTACCTTAAACTGCTGCCAACAACCTAAATTATTATAGTAGGCTCTAGTGGAAGTATAACAAAACATTCTCTCAATGGTACATTAACGCCAGAGCACCATAAAAATGTTATGGTCTCTGCGTCTCTGCAAATATAGTTGCCTCGAAGTGTTAGCAGTGTTAGTCAAGGTGTAAACATTTCCTCTTATCCTGCGTAGGTACAATAAGAGTTTAATGGTATAAAATATAAACAAAATCTTAACACGGATCAGTATGTAAGGATTTTTTTAAACCAGTTGTGTGCAGTTGCAATCTTAGGATTAAAAAAAATGGCCTGGTGTTTGTGTTTCTGTGTATGTAATAAATTGCTAATAGGTGATTGAATACATTAGAAAAAGCATTTATCATGATTATTATTATTATTACGGTCGCCTTTCACTGATTGACAACTAGGATATTAAATAGTAGGTGTTTACAAACTCAAGAGGATGTTATGAAAGACGATTACAGAATCCATTGAGCATTCAGGTTGTTTACAGTTCTATGGCACGTGGCATATTGTCTTTCGAGGTCATTGTTTTAGTCGAGGTGATTGTTCCTGTCTTTTCCTTTTGGCCTGTATGAGCGTCTAATTGTCGTGACATATTCTCCCAGTTTAAACTGTTTTCTTATTATAATAAATACGTGGCTTTTTCCATACTAGTGGGATTTAATAAGAGAATCACTGTTGTGTGTTGTTGTGGTTGTTACCCACACACAATATATTATATTTCGGATACAACGACTGGCGATTAAAAGGTAAGCCATTTTTTTTGTGGTAACGACGCCATTTTCTATTTCGCCCTTTTTGTGTTCTCTAGAGCCTCTGTTGCGTTCCTAATGTTGCTTGAGGGACACCGACTTAGACTTCTTTCTGTAGGGTGCAAGGCAAACCACCTTTGTAACCGCCTTGTAACCAGGATTTTGTAATCTGTGACTTGGCAGTTTCATATGTACTTGGTCACCGACACCGGTAACACCTATGCATCCGTGGATCATTCGGCCTAGACTTCTGGAATGTCGAATAGCTAGTTTAACACCTGAACCTTCGTTTGACTTCATGCCACCAAATACCTTACTGGAAGATTGTCATTTCACAGATAAGATTAATATTAACATATTTAGAAGGTATATTTTTTTGTGTGACTTAAGATTACTAGTATATGCATATAGCCATTATGCACCCTTGTTACAGTTTACTATTTTCCTACCATACTTGAGATTTCTACCATTTTTGAGGAAAAAATTAAGTTATATGTGTCTAAGTGATCAATCTTTTGATAAAAAAATTATGCCTGTTATGACGATCCTGGTCTTTACTCCCATTTCATCTCTGACATTTTGAGATTTCATCAGTTGAACTCAGACTGTAGCTTCATCTTTCCCTAACATTCTCATTTTTTGTTCACTTCATCTCTCTTATCTATAACTTCGTTATTGTAGAACAAAAATTTAACTTTACAAATATAGTGATTGTCATTATTGTAATTTTTGGAATAATGTGTTATAATTATTGAACTGTAAATTTTTAAAGTATACAAGCAACCGTCAATCGTTGTGGTTAAATAATGTGTATTAAGATGGAATACATGCCTGCCCATACGAGCTTTGATTTCACGGCTGTGCGGATTAAAGCACAATGGGTAATATGAGTACAGTAGAAAAGCCTTTTGTAAATTCTTGTTGCTCGCCCTTGATGTGTGTAATGATTTTGCTGCACACTCCAATTGTTTGCAGTCTCCAGCGTGCGGATGAAAGATAACATGGGCAAGGGGTCGGGCTGTTTGTCTCAACTTCGATTCCGGCCATCACATGTAATTTTCTGTTCCGTGAGCCCCGTCCATTGTGACTGCACACCTACGCCTCTCCTATAAACACCAACCCAGACGCTAATTCACTCCGGAAAGCAGTGATTTATCTAATAACGCCGTTCTCATTGTTACAAGTAGCTCTAATCACAGCTAATGCTTTTCCTTTCTTCCAGATGGACCGCTCACTCTTGATGACTGTTTAACAAAGGCGTGTAGATTTGAGCTAAATTCGCGGAATGTTCTTTCGGATATGTAGAATAGTATCTATATTATGTATCTAGGAGTAAAATCATTATATTCTCTGACGACGATGTAAATTGTTGGTCGAGGTATTAAGCTGAGGCTAACAAGTATTGAATTCTGATGATGATCGGTATAAATAAAATTATAATTCTTTCTCTGTAACTTTTATCTCTCGTCTATAAATTATAACCTCGCCAATATTCTTAAATCTTCCTAATCTTAAGCCTTGTTGTAATTCGCCATCTCTTACACCATCGTTCAAACTTTTTACAAAAATCTGATTATTTCATCAATCAGATTTTTGTAAAAAGTTCTCTGTAGCTTGGGTATAAGCAAATCTGACAATTCGTTCGATGTCCGCTCCAAATTCTTGTAATGTCTCCGTTGATCCTGCAGTTGGCTTTGGTAAACCTGGGTAAGATATTTATTGCTGTATCTGAATTCGAGGACATCCATCACAGATCTGTAATCTCCTTATTTTTCCTCCGGGATATTCTGAAGAATTTCCAACGCCTTTCCTCTCAAAGCTTTCAAGGCACACCAACGCAGTGGCTTTCTTTTGGTCATTCCATCTGTTATTGAGTGCAGCGCGCCTCAAATTGTCGTTTGTATAAGTACCATCCTCAAATACTGGTGGTTTCAAGTATCAATTGCCAGGGGATGTTTCCGCTTTCTCATTTTTCGGCAGACTGCAGACTAGCTTCCTGTTACAATTTACTGATTCGGGCATTCACTGTATTGAGTTCGACTTCAATTGTTTTTTTAACCGCTCCAATTTCTTGTTTTCGTTTCTCCACATCTTCCTCTCTTAGTCCCCTCTAATTATCGTCGTCTTTATTCCTTTTCTCTTCCTGTCATTCATCTCATCTTCCTATCTTCGTTTCTTGCTCTTTTTTCTGCTTGTCGTCGTCTTTCTACCTCAACATGTCACAACGCAAACTGATTACTTATTATTTTATCTTGTCTCTAAGAACATTTCAGCTAAACTAATCGGCTGGTCTTATATACTATTTTCAAAGTTCTAGATCCTTAGAATATTTTATGTATAAACATATATAACATTCTGATAAATATATCGGATAATAAAACTAAATCTTTTTCTTGTAATAAAGTACAGATAAGAGCATATAAAATATTTAAAAGAACAATAGATAAAGAGGAGGAAGAGCAGGAATAATCTTATTGAAGTCCAAGAAATTATAATCATCAACAGAAATAATGTCACTGAATGTTCAAAACTTGTTCTTGTACAAACTGCAATATAACTATAAATATAAATATCTAATATATTAATTATGTTCAATAAATGTTCTATTTTTACAAAAAGGCATTTTTAATGCATTTGTGGAGAATCGAAAAAACATGTTTCCGTATTTTACTGATAAGATAGACTTGTGCAAATTGCTAACTGAAATAAAATACCAGTGAAACTGGGGATACGAAATGTAAATTAAAATTTTTGTCTTAAAACACTGTACATTTCGGGTTTTGATATTCAAAAGTGGATTTGTCAGGTTTTGCTGTTGACTCTTATGGATTTGTCGGCTACTGAAAATAAATTTAATGTTAAAGCAGCACATCTATATAGCTTAATGTAGTGTTCATATTTTAGACATAATGTGAGCCTTTTAGGTCTGTACAAAAACAATAGGGCGCCGTGGTGTAAAACTGAGACACTTTTCAAATCTTTTCGTTTTTAAGCATCTTGTTGTATGAAATTTGTAACCGGAAAATTAGAGACTACAGTTTTTCTAAAAAAGATTAAAACCGTCTCATATTTAGGTACCCTGCTTTTTGGGGTAATAATGAGACAGGCATAGGCAAATATGAGACAGCCTGTTTTAAAGCGTGTAGTGTGCTATTTATCATTACTGTGGCAATAATAAGATGGACTGGTTAAAAATGAGACAATATATGTGTACGAAAATATGTATAATTTTCTCAAAGAACCTTAGAAATAGGCAGCAGAAATATATTCTGAAAATATTGAAAGATAAACACAAACAAAAGTTGTTAAACTACCCACAGCTAAGAACAGCTGTATTTGTTTACATTACATTTGGCAAAATTGGGGAACACAAGTTATTGGCAAACTCTGGCGGTTCCTTCATGGAACGTCGGAATAGGTAATTTCTTTACGACGTCTTCCTTCAAACACCCCATTTCTCAGGCAGTTGGGGAAATATAAACTTGTCTCCTTTTCGGCGCAAATACGCTACTCGTTTTTATCAACATTTTCAACTAGCGCAACGTAATGCGCAACCTTTTTCTTTGTTGGCAATTTGATCAAAATATATTTCCCTGAAAGGATCTCACTTGAATAAATGTCTTCATCCGAAGGATTTTCGTTCTTGTTAGTTCTGCAAGTGTCATACCTTCTTCGATATCACTCTCTTCTTCGTAAATCACATTGTCTGCTTCACTTTCTGTTGCTGAATCAACAATTGTTTTGGTAATTATGTCTCATTTTTGCCCCAGTTGAAGTCTCATTTTTACCTCTGCGGCAGTCTCGGATTTACCCCACCAAATCAACACTTCTAAACTACAAATGCTAAACTACAAATGCTAAACTACAAATGCCGCACAACAGGGTAATATGATCGGTAACGTTCGCCGGTCAATGCGCAATCTTCACCGAGCTCATCGCATTCTTCAACGCAGCGTCTCAACGAAAGTTTGCCGCTTCATTTAAAGTTTTCGTTACGTAAAATGCAATATGCAATTTATTGAATGTTAGCCATAATATTAATCTGCTTATCAATATGTATTCAAGTTGTAATGTATATATAGTGACCCAAATAGCCACTATAGTGCCCCAACAATACAGTTTTGTAAAAATATACATGACTGTCTCATTTTTGTCGTCTCTTTTTTGTCTTTTGTCACAAGTTTGTGTCGTCTCATTTTTACACCACCGCGCCCTATGTATAAAAACACCATTATATTACCTTTAAATCTGTTCACGGTTTCTTTTCCATGTACCTATTGGGCTCCGAAATCCTCTTTCTATCTAGTTCAGGAGTCGGTGTCTTGATAAACTACCCAGAACACAATTGTATAATAAAATATTATACCTAGTATTTAATTATTCGGTACCACAACGCAAAAGTGCATACCTACACATGCCTCAACGATAATAAACCGAGTAATTTATATAAGGATTTGTCGTATTTTGATTCTAGGACGTGCGATATTATTTTGTAGGATTTTGAAATTAAGTGCACAATTTAAATACATATCTTAAATAATTTAAAGGGTTCTGCTGCAAGATTTATCATTAGGTATCTCAGTATTTGTCGTTTTTTGATTTTAGATGATGCATATATTCTGTACTAATTAACTGTTTTTCTTGCAGATGGTTCAGGCAATACAAGTACTTCGGTTTCACCTCCTCGAGCTGGAAAAGGTAAGGTTTCTTCATTATTTTTTGACATTCAAAGGCACTAACTAGCCATTTGCCAGGTGCGGGGTGCAAAGCTGACAGAGGTTACCGATATTTCATTGTTAGAGTTGCATTAGAGGGGGAGCATAGATCTTAAGTGATTAGGTTTCGCGTGAAAGTACAGCATCGTTGTTGGATATTCGAATGAATTTGGGGATGCTAATGCATCGCAGTAGCGAATATTCGGTAATAATAGGTCGTACAAGGCAGTCTTTCCTAATTAGGTGGGAAGGAGGAAAGCATAAGATCAATAACACAGCTAGCGACATCGGCACAATGCACTGCTCGGTTTACACGACGGATCCGTCCCGCGGGCGCGTCTCAGATTCCCCGTATTAAATGCCGACATGTAAAAATATGGAAATTGCGCGGCAGAATGCAGTCCGATCGCCGGATGGCCATCGCATCGCTTTGCATTCGAACCACATTTAAATTGCTAAAAGGGGACACTATCAACCGGCTCATCTCTCTCTCTGTTGCGATATTATAATCTTGTTGCAAGGCAAATGCACATAACCGGTTACTACGTACGTCTTAAGCCAGCCATCTTGGAGGAGAACGGCTTACCCGGCCCAAGAGGCCGACCGAGCTCACACATGCAAACGAGACGAGACCCCTCGCGCTGGACACTGTCCAAATACTTATTATTTTTCATAATAAAGCATGCTAATTAACGGCTACAGAACTGAAAGATTTCTTTGGTTCTCAAACAAGACAAACGCAAGTACAACTAGTGATGGTTTTTTTATAGATCTTATAAATATTGGGCCTTATTTAGAAAAAGCTTTACCGAACGTAAAGTGTATGCTAGTTTAAAAAAACGCACAATGGGTCTGGACAAAATCCCTGCCTATTGTACATAGACTGCTTAGTGTGTTTTCGCATTTTCTTACTATTATTTTCAACTCTGACCTATTAAAATAGCCGTTTTTCCAAAAGCTTGGAAATTATCTGGAATAGTACCAGTTTTTAAAAAATCTGATAGAGCTATGATACAAAATTATCGGCCTATTTCAATCATTAATCAACTTCTGAGTTACGAAATTCTGGTATAAATGATCTCGTTTTTTTCATCATATAAAGCATCCTATTACACCTCACCAGCAGGGATTTGTGAAAGGGAGGTCAACTGTTACCAACTTCCTCTGCATCACACAGTATTTAGCTGGCTTTCTAGATACTGACCTTCGATCAGATGTCATATATAGTGACTTTTCGAAAGATCTAGATCGCAGCATTGTACTGTCAAAGATGCAGCAGTGTGAATGATCTCAAGATCTGGTAAAGAGTTTCTTTTGGTCATACTGAAATGATACAAGTGTATGTGGTGAAGTGTTGTCTACATCTGGAGTGCCGCAGGGGTCAAACCTGGGGTCTTTACGTTTCAACATATTCATCGATGATATTGTTAACAATTTGGATTGCAAATATTTCTTGTATGCAGATTACCTAAAAGTCAATTCGGTTATTAATGGCCTTAAAGACTGATTTTCACTTCAAAAATATTTACAGTATGTAATATCATGACGTTTTCTAATAGAATCCAAGCACTAAAATGGGATTATTCGTTAAATAATATCGTTTTAGCTAGACCGACCACATTTAGAGATCTTGGTGTAATTTTTGATAGTAAACTCTCTTTCTCAGATCATGTCAATACTATATCAGTCGATGGCTTCAAAATGTTATGCTTCATTATCAGAAATTCCCGGGAATTTGAGCAAACCCTTGAAATAATATATTATTCTCTTGTAAGATCACAGTATTCAAGCCGTTAGCAGCCGTGCTGTATCCTGGTGTTGGTTTTCCAAATTCTGATCTGCTGACGAGATTTTGTCTAGATAGTGTCGAAAAAAGACGAACAAAATCTCAGCTAATATTCTCGCAAACTCACTGACTTAGCTAAAGCCATTGATCGAGTAAATCATCAGGTCTTCATAAACTGTTAAATGCATTCGGATTTCATGACCATTGTCTACTCTATTTCGAGTCGTATTTAACAA
>CAXKVY010012114.1:0-19292 GCA_964058915.1 Tetropium fuscum
ACCTAATTATCCCGATTGAAAGGATCGAAACTCGTATAGCGAGTTTAGGAATTTTTCATAATGGTATTTCGTATTAATTATTTCTATCGATATTATCTTTGTGGTCCTTTTGAACTTCCAATAAGATATTCTTTAGATTTAGTACTTCGACCCGCGTCCATGGGATACACTGCAACGCAAAATCAAACGATATACGTTCCAAGGAGAATAACGCGTATGATAATGGCATTTTATTACAAAACTTTATTGTTAACACACCAAATTTCGCAGACAGACATTGCGAATTCAGAGACCACCCGCGAATCGCCGGGTCACAGGTCGGATAAAGTCAGCCCGTAGGGCGATTAGTTGACGACTTCTCGAGCTGTTAAAATCGGTTTGCTGTGTGGTACCTTAAACTGCTGCCAACAACCTAAATTATTATAGTAGGCTCTAGTGGAAGTATAACAAAACATTCTCTCAATGGTACATTAACGCCAGAGCACCATAAAAATGTTATGGTCTCTGCGTCTCTGCAAATATAGTTGCCTCGAAGTGTTAGCAGTGTTAGTCAAGGTGTAAACATTTCCTCTTATCCTGCGTAGGTACAATAAGAGTTTAATGGTATAAAATATAAACAAAATCTTAACACGGATCAGTATGTAAGGATTTTTTTAAACCAGTTGTGTGCAGTTGCAATCTTAGGATTAAAAAAAATGGCCTGGTGTTTGTGTTTCTGTGTATGTAATAAATTGCTAATAGGTGATTGAATACATTAGAAAAAGCATTTATCATGATTATTATTATTATTACGGTCGCCTTTCACTGATTGACAACTAGGATATTAAATAGTAGGTGTTTACAAACTCAAGAGGATGTTATGAAAGACGATTACAGAATCCATTGAGCATTCAGGTTGTTTACAGTTCTATGGCACGTGGCATATTGTCTTTCGAGGTCATTGTTTTAGTCGAGGTGATTGTTCCTGTCTTTTCCTTTTGGCCTGTATGAGCGTCTAATTGTCGTGACATATTCTCCCAGTTTAAACTGTTTTCTTATTATAATAAATACGTGGCTTTTTCCATACTAGTGGGATTTAATAAGAGAATCACTGTTGTGTGTTGTTGTGGTTGTTACCCACACACAATATATTATATTTCGGATACAACGACTGGCGATTAAAAGGTAAGCCATTTTTTTTGTGGTAACGACGCCATTTTCTATTTCGCCCTTTTTGTGTTCTCTAGAGCCTCTGTTGCGTTCCTAATGTTGCTTGAGGGACACCGACTTAGACTTCTTTCTGTAGGGTGCAAGGCAAACCACCTTTGTAACCGCCTTGTAACCAGGATTTTGTAATCTGTGACTTGGCAGTTTCATATGTACTTGGTCACCGACACCGGTAACACCTATGCATCCGTGGATCATTCGGCCTAGACTTCTGGAATGTCGAATAGCTAGTTTAACACCTGAACCTTCGTTTGACTTCATGCCACCAAATACCTTACTGGAAGATTGTCATTTCACAGATAAGATTAATATTAACATATTTAGAAGGTATATTTTTTTGTGTGACTTAAGATTACTAGTATATGCATATAGCCATTATGCACCCTTGTTACAGTTTACTATTTTCCTACCATACTTGAGATTTCTACCATTTTTGAGGAAAAAATTAAGTTATATGTGTCTAAGTGATCAATCTTTTGATAAAAAAATTATGCCTGTTATGACGATCCTGGTCTTTACTCCCATTTCATCTCTGACATTTTGAGATTTCATCAGTTGAACTCAGACTGTAGCTTCATCTTTCCCTAACATTCTCATTTTTTGTTCACTTCATCTCTCTTATCTATAACTTCGTTATTGTAGAACAAAAATTTAACTTTACAAATATAGTGATTGTCATTATTGTAATTTTTGGAATAATGTGTTATAATTATTGAACTGTAAATTTTTAAAGTATACAAGCAACCGTCAATCGTTGTGGTTAAATAATGTGTATTAAGATGGAATACATGCCTGCCCATACGAGCTTTGATTTCACGGCTGTGCGGATTAAAGCACAATGGGTAATATGAGTACAGTAGAAAAGCCTTTTGTAAATTCTTGTTGCTCGCCCTTGATGTGTGTAATGATTTTGCTGCACACTCCAATTGTTTGCAGTCTCCAGCGTGCGGATGAAAGATAACATGGGCAAGGGGTCGGGCTGTTTGTCTCAACTTCGATTCCGGCCATCACATGTAATTTTCTGTTCCGTGAGCCCCGTCCATTGTGACTGCACACCTACGCCTCTCCTATAAACACCAACCCAGACGCTAATTCACTCCGGAAAGCAGTGATTTATCTAATAACGCCGTTCTCATTGTTACAAGTAGCTCTAATCACAGCTAATGCTTTTCCTTTCTTCCAGATGGACCGCTCACTCTTGATGACTGTTTAACAAAGGCGTGTAGATTTGAGCTAAATTCGCGGAATGTTCTTTCGGATATGTAGAATAGTATCTATATTATGTATCTAGGAGTAAAATCATTATATTCTCTGACGACGATGTAAATTGTTGGTCGAGGTATTAAGCTGAGGCTAACAAGTATTGAATTCTGATGATGATCGGTATAAATAAAATTATAATTCTTTCTCTGTAACTTTTATCTCTCGTCTATAAATTATAACCTCGCCAATATTCTTAAATCTTCCTAATCTTAAGCCTTGTTGTAATTCGCCATCTCTTACACCATCGTTCAAACTTTTTACAAAAATCTGATTATTTCATCAATCAGATTTTTGTAAAAAGTTCTCTGTAGCTTGGGTATAAGCAAATCTGACAATTCGTTCGATGTCCGCTCCAAATTCTTGTAATGTCTCCGTTGATCCTGCAGTTGGCTTTGGTAAACCTGGGTAAGATATTTATTGCTGTATCTGAATTCGAGGACATCCATCACAGATCTGTAATCTCCTTATTTTTCCTCCGGGATATTCTGAAGAATTTCCAACGCCTTTCCTCTCAAAGCTTTCAAGGCACACCAACGCAGTGGCTTTCTTTTGGTCATTCCATCTGTTATTGAGTGCAGCGCGCCTCAAATTGTCGTTTGTATAAGTACCATCCTCAAATACTGGTGGTTTCAAGTATCAATTGCCAGGGGATGTTTCCGCTTTCTCATTTTTCGGCAGACTGCAGACTAGCTTCCTGTTACAATTTACTGATTCGGGCATTCACTGTATTGAGTTCGACTTCAATTGTTTTTTTAACCGCTCCAATTTCTTGTTTTCGTTTCTCCACATCTTCCTCTCTTAGTCCCCTCTAATTATCGTCGTCTTTATTCCTTTTCTCTTCCTGTCATTCATCTCATCTTCCTATCTTCGTTTCTTGCTCTTTTTTCTGCTTGTCGTCGTCTTTCTACCTCAACATGTCACAACGCAAACTGATTACTTATTATTTTATCTTGTCTCTAAGAACATTTCAGCTAAACTAATCGGCTGGTCTTATATACTATTTTCAAAGTTCTAGATCCTTAGAATATTTTATGTATAAACATATATAACATTCTGATAAATATATCGGATAATAAAACTAAATCTTTTTCTTGTAATAAAGTACAGATAAGAGCATATAAAATATTTAAAAGAACAATAGATAAAGAGGAGGAAGAGCAGGAATAATCTTATTGAAGTCCAAGAAATTATAATCATCAACAGAAATAATGTCACTGAATGTTCAAAACTTGTTCTTGTACAAACTGCAATATAACTATAAATATAAATATCTAATATATTAATTATGTTCAATAAATGTTCTATTTTTACAAAAAGGCATTTTTAATGCATTTGTGGAGAATCGAAAAAACATGTTTCCGTATTTTACTGATAAGATAGACTTGTGCAAATTGCTAACTGAAATAAAATACCAGTGAAACTGGGGATACGAAATGTAAATTAAAATTTTTGTCTTAAAACACTGTACATTTCGGGTTTTGATATTCAAAAGTGGATTTGTCAGGTTTTGCTGTTGACTCTTATGGATTTGTCGGCTACTGAAAATAAATTTAATGTTAAAGCAGCACATCTATATAGCTTAATGTAGTGTTCATATTTTAGACATAATGTGAGCCTTTTAGGTCTGTACAAAAACAATAGGGCGCCGTGGTGTAAAACTGAGACACTTTTCAAATCTTTTCGTTTTTAAGCATCTTGTTGTATGAAATTTGTAACCGGAAAATTAGAGACTACAGTTTTTCTAAAAAAGATTAAAACCGTCTCATATTTAGGTACCCTGCTTTTTGGGGTAATAATGAGACAGGCATAGGCAAATATGAGACAGCCTGTTTTAAAGCGTGTAGTGTGCTATTTATCATTACTGTGGCAATAATAAGATGGACTGGTTAAAAATGAGACAATATATGTGTACGAAAATATGTATAATTTTCTCAAAGAACCTTAGAAATAGGCAGCAGAAATATATTCTGAAAATATTGAAAGATAAACACAAACAAAAGTTGTTAAACTACCCACAGCTAAGAACAGCTGTATTTGTTTACATTACATTTGGCAAAATTGGGGAACACAAGTTATTGGCAAACTCTGGCGGTTCCTTCATGGAACGTCGGAATAGGTAATTTCTTTACGACGTCTTCCTTCAAACACCCCATTTCTCAGGCAGTTGGGGAAATATAAACTTGTCTCCTTTTCGGCGCAAATACGCTACTCGTTTTTATCAACATTTTCAACTAGCGCAACGTAATGCGCAACCTTTTTCTTTGTTGGCAATTTGATCAAAATATATTTCCCTGAAAGGATCTCACTTGAATAAATGTCTTCATCCGAAGGATTTTCGTTCTTGTTAGTTCTGCAAGTGTCATACCTTCTTCGATATCACTCTCTTCTTCGTAAATCACATTGTCTGCTTCACTTTCTGTTGCTGAATCAACAATTGTTTTGGTAATTATGTCTCATTTTTGCCCCAGTTGAAGTCTCATTTTTACCTCTGCGGCAGTCTCGGATTTACCCCACCAAATCAACACTTCTAAACTACAAATGCTAAACTACAAATGCTAAACTACAAATGCCGCACAACAGGGTAATATGATCGGTAACGTTCGCCGGTCAATGCGCAATCTTCACCGAGCTCATCGCATTCTTCAACGCAGCGTCTCAACGAAAGTTTGCCGCTTCATTTAAAGTTTTCGTTACGTAAAATGCAATATGCAATTTATTGAATGTTAGCCATAATATTAATCTGCTTATCAATATGTATTCAAGTTGTAATGTATATATAGTGACCCAAATAGCCACTATAGTGCCCCAACAATACAGTTTTGTAAAAATATACATGACTGTCTCATTTTTGTCGTCTCTTTTTTGTCTTTTGTCACAAGTTTGTGTCGTCTCATTTTTACACCACCGCGCCCTATGTATAAAAACACCATTATATTACCTTTAAATCTGTTCACGGTTTCTTTTCCATGTACCTATTGGGCTCCGAAATCCTCTTTCTATCTAGTTCAGGAGTCGGTGTCTTGATAAACTACCCAGAACACAATTGTATAATAAAATATTATACCTAGTATTTAATTATTCGGTACCACAACGCAAAAGTGCATACCTACACATGCCTCAACGATAATAAACCGAGTAATTTATATAAGGATTTGTCGTATTTTGATTCTAGGACGTGCGATATTATTTTGTAGGATTTTGAAATTAAGTGCACAATTTAAATACATATCTTAAATAATTTAAAGGGTTCTGCTGCAAGATTTATCATTAGGTATCTCAGTATTTGTCGTTTTTTGATTTTAGATGATGCATATATTCTGTACTAATTAACTGTTTTTCTTGCAGATGGTTCAGGCAATACAAGTACTTCGGTTTCACCTCCTCGAGCTGGAAAAGGTAAGGTTTCTTCATTATTTTTTGACATTCAAAGGCACTAACTAGCCATTTGCCAGGTGCGGGGTGCAAAGCTGACAGAGGTTACCGATATTTCATTGTTAGAGTTGCATTAGAGGGGGAGCATAGATCTTAAGTGATTAGGTTTCGCGTGAAAGTACAGCATCGTTGTTGGATATTCGAATGAATTTGGGGATGCTAATGCATCGCAGTAGCGAATATTCGGTAATAATAGGTCGTACAAGGCAGTCTTTCCTAATTAGGTGGGAAGGAGGAAAGCATAAGATCAATAACACAGCTAGCGACATCGGCACAATGCACTGCTCGGTTTACACGACGGATCCGTCCCGCGGGCGCGTCTCAGATTCCCCGTATTAAATGCCGACATGTAAAAATATGGAAATTGCGCGGCAGAATGCAGTCCGATCGCCGGATGGCCATCGCATCGCTTTGCATTCGAACCACATTTAAATTGCTAAAAGGGGACACTATCAACCGGCTCATCTCTCTCTCTGTTGCGATATTATAATCTTGTTGCAAGGCAAATGCACATAACCGGTTACTACGTACGTCTTAAGCCAGCCATCTTGGAGGAGAACGGCTTACCCGGCCCAAGAGGCCGACCGAGCTCACACATGCAAACGAGACGAGACCCCTCGCGCTGGACACTGTCCAAATACTTATTATTTTTCATAATAAAGCATGCTAATTAACGGCTACAGAACTGAAAGATTTCTTTGGTTCTCAAACAAGACAAACGCAAGTACAACTAGTGATGGTTTTTTTATAGATCTTATAAATATTGGGCCTTATTTAGAAAAAGCTTTACCGAACGTAAAGTGTATGCTAGTTTAAAAAAACGCACAATGGGTCTGGACAAAATCCCTGCCTATTGTACATAGACTGCTTAGTGTGTTTTCGCATTTTCTTACTATTATTTTCAACTCTGACCTATTAAAATAGCCGTTTTTCCAAAAGCTTGGAAATTATCTGGAATAGTACCAGTTTTTAAAAAATCTGATAGAGCTATGATACAAAATTATCGGCCTATTTCAATCATTAATCAACTTCTGAGTTACGAAATTCTGGTATAAATGATCTCGTTTTTTTCATCATATAAAGCATCCTATTACACCTCACCAGCAGGGATTTGTGAAAGGGAGGTCAACTGTTACCAACTTCCTCTGCATCACACAGTATTTAGCTGGCTTTCTAGATACTGACCTTCGATCAGATGTCATATATAGTGACTTTTCGAAAGATCTAGATCGCAGCATTGTACTGTCAAAGATGCAGCAGTGTGAATGATCTCAAGATCTGGTAAAGAGTTTCTTTTGGTCATACTGAAATGATACAAGTGTATGTGGTGAAGTGTTGTCTACATCTGGAGTGCCGCAGGGGTCAAACCTGGGGTCTTTACGTTTCAACATATTCATCGATGATATTGTTAACAATTTGGATTGCAAATATTTCTTGTATGCAGATTACCTAAAAGTCAATTCGGTTATTAATGGCCTTAAAGACTGATTTTCACTTCAAAAATATTTACAGTATGTAATATCATGACGTTTTCTAATAGAATCCAAGCACTAAAATGGGATTATTCGTTAAATAATATCGTTTTAGCTAGACCGACCACATTTAGAGATCTTGGTGTAATTTTTGATAGTAAACTCTCTTTCTCAGATCATGTCAATACTATATCAGTCGATGGCTTCAAAATGTTATGCTTCATTATCAGAAATTCCCGGGAATTTGAGCAAACCCTTGAAATAATATATTATTCTCTTGTAAGATCACAGTATTCAAGCCGTTAGCAGCCGTGCTGTATCCTGGTGTTGGTTTTCCAAATTCTGATCTGCTGACGAGATTTTGTCTAGATAGTGTCGAAAAAAGACGAACAAAATCTCAGCTAATATTCTCGCAAACTCACTGACTTAGCTAAAGCCATTGATCGAGTAAATCATCAGGTCTTCATAAACTGTTAAATGCATTCGGATTTCATGACCATTGTCTACTCTATTTCGAGTCGTATTTAACAACGCGACGATAGGAAGTCAGATATAACAATACATATTCCGACAATTAGAAAATAGTCGTCAATTCAGGGGTGCCACAGGGATCTATATTGGGGACATTGTTATTTGTACTCTTTATTAACGACATTTACCGTTATTTTTTACATTCGAAACTTACTAAGTTGAAATGTGACGATGAAAAATATTATCGGGGTTATAGTTAAGTTCGTAATAGATATTCAAAAATCTACCGCGATCTTGCCTATTGCGTTGGAGCAGCAGTTTTGCAGCCGCGTGTAGTGGAAAAGTTTGGCAACATGCAACACACCCATAAATTAAGATTCGTCATGCGCTTGACTGTTGACACAAGATCTTTTACAGTGTCTTTCTTTTCAATGACGGAAAAAATATATTCTGCAGTGCAAGCGTTTTTTATTTTTATTGGATATTGCAAAAGTAAGTTTTCCAAATTTACGTATTTTGTTGTTTTTAAGTTGCCTAACGACCCTGTCATGTCACACAAGCAATTTTCTCCGACAGTTTTTTGTATCAGTTTAAGTTGTAAGGCGGTTTTCTTACGTTTTTTTAACGTTTCTTTGGGCTAGATAATTTAACCGTTTGTTCGCTGTACACTCGCTGTAATAAATATTTATTAGTTTTTCTAACATCCAGGGTATCACAAACCTTCATCTCACAAACTTACCTGCCTCTTTATTTTCAGTATTAAAATGCCCATAACATAACTAACTAAGGAAATAACATAACTAACTAAGGGAAAATATCGCCAATATGAAATCCCTGAATTGCTTGAAACCGCAAAACATATAAAAGAGGAGAGTGTGTTCATCTATAGGGCAAATAAACAAAGCAATATTCCCTGGAGCACACTAAAAGATTTTTTTAAGAAAAATGAAGGTGATAATCGCAAAGTTGCCAAATTGGGAAGACCGTTTGCTCTTACAGGGAGAACTCGAGACGCAATTATTCAATTACATTATTAAAATGCATGAAGTTGCAGAACATGCTGGAAGAGCCAATTTCTTCAATAACGGAAACGATTCCGCTAGTAAATGGTGGTTGACTCAATACAACAAACGATTTAATCTCACGGTCCGTGTTTCTGAAACCTGGCTGCTTATAGGAGCCTCAATGGCAAATCCTCAAATAATGGAAGACCTATATACAAAATTGGGAGCATTAATGGTTAGGATTGGAGTTCCAAATAATCCAGATCGTTTATGAAACTGCGACGAAACTGGACTTTCCTATGTTTTCAAACCAAACAGAGTAGTCACCTCGCTTGGGAAGCGTTATGTCTACAAAAGAACATGTTCCGATAGAGGGTAGTCTCAAACCATGATAGGATGTATTTGCGCCAATGGAACATGGATTCCACCTTTAATAATTTTCCAATGTGTCCGTTGGAGCGACAGTTTGAAGCATGCCTGTCTTCCAATGCTCAAATAACACTTTCTCCAAAAGAATGGATTGACAGTGACATTTTTTTGGACTGCTTTTGGTTCTTTATTGCAACAATTCCTCCTGCTCGACCGAAAATTTTATTTATGGATTCCCACGCGTCACACATCAATCCCCAAGTTATATCGCTTGCATCAGCAAATGATGCAAGTGATTTATTTACATTTCCGGCCCACACCAGCCATTTGTTACAGTCGCTGGATGTAGGCGTTTATAAATCATTAAAAGCTCACTGGTCCAAAAGCTTAAATAATTTTATGAAAGAAAATGCTGAGAAGCCTAATAGAACCAACTTTCATACTATCCTGAACCCAGCGTTCATCTCAAGTTTTTGCGCATCAAACATTCAAATTGCATTTAGATAATCTGGGATATGCCCTTTCTATAGGAATGGCATTCCTAAGGAAGCTCTTGCGCCATTTGACTAACGTCAAATGCGATAGCAAATGATGGTGTAACATTTCCTACTCAACCAAACTCTGAAATTAGCAACATATTGACTCTGCCGACGAAGCCTTCTGCTGCAAATCCGAATCGAAAGAAACGCGAATCAATAGCAAAGTGCCTCAATACTCAAGCTAATGTGCCGTCTATATCAATCGACGAACCATCCACGTCATCATGTCTTCCCCCATCACCGATCCACGTGGTTTCTTCGAAACCACCAGCTGCAGCTGACTGAAAATCTAAGAAAGCGGTTTCTAAAAATGGTGACTGGGACTGTGTGGTAGCAGTTATTCTCTAGATGTCAAGAAAAAAGACCATGTGGGTCCAATGTTCCTACTGCCTGGTTCCATACCACGTGCCAATATTCTAATGCCAAAGAGGATGTTTTCATGTGCGATATGTGTGGGAACAATGAAGATACTGATGATGATTTAATAAATGTATTCCATTTTTTAATAGGAACCCTTTTTATGCAACAATTTGAATATCACGAAAATACCTCACCTCTATTACGAAATTAAATATCCATATCACGAAATAACCTCACTGGCACAGGATTTTTAAAAAAAATTCTTTCCGTTCACCAACATTTTACATAAAATTGTAACAGTAACCTGTGCCCAATTGGTAAGTCTTTCATCCTATAATATTTTTACTGTGGAGACTTTAAACCGTTAGGTAACTCCCCAAATAAATTTCACATATATTACAACAGCACACAATTCGGTCTACTGTGAAGCAATAGAAATAGTAATAACAATATACTGGTGTGATGTATAATGTAAATAGATTAACACACACACACACACACTATATATATATATATATATATATATATATATATATATATATATATATATATATATATATATATATATATATATATATATATATATATATATATATATATATATATATATATATATATATATATATATATATATATATATATATATATATATATATATATATATATATATATATATATATATATATATATATATATATATATATATATATATATATATATATATATATATATATATATATATATATATATATATATATATATATATATATATATATATATATATATATATATATATATATATATATATATATATATATATATATATATATATATATATATATATATATATATATATATATATATATATATATATATATATATATATATATATATATATATATATATATATATATATATATATATATATATATATATATATATATATATATATATATATATATATATATATATATATATATATATATATATATATATATATATATATATATATATATATATATATATATATATATATATATATATATATATATATATATATATATATATATATATATATATATATATATATATATATATATATATATATATATTGTTTTTGTCCGGATAGCAATCCCTAAGGATCTGCTAATGAGGAAAGATCTATATCTATTCCCAGTCGATACGACCGACCGACCAACCATTCCTTCTAATCTGTAAACAGGGATTTCTAATTTAGGGTTATTAATACCGCAGTGGGCACGGGCCTTAATATGTTTTTAAAAGTGAGCATCAAGTTTATATGCGAGCTCGACCACCGACCGATGATGCGGTTTGTCTGCCTCTGGACACCTAGGTTCGTTTACGTCCTCACGCTATGCCACAGAGAATAAATAATACCAAAACGTATATCCAGCAGTGTTGTATGCGGCCGTATTGTGAGTCACGTGCAGCTCGTAAAGGCATAAAAGAATACCAGTTTTTTAAGTCTGCATTTAATAGACAAGATAGTGGGCAGCTTAAGCTGTTCGTATTTGTATAGAAATGTTTAAATACCATAAAATCTAATTTAATAAAAAGCCAGTCCAAAGTTAATAGGAAAATTGCTTCTTAGAAAGCATTACATTACAGCGAACTTATTTCTTATGCCAAAAAACTAATAATTCACTTATGTCTGTCCATGCAAAATATAATTAATTTGCCGTAGACAAAACAGCGAACTGACAGAACCCACACGCCGATATCGAGGTTCGAGGCCACAAGCTCTGTAGCCACATGCAAATCGGCTGCCCCAAATAAAAACACAGTAGCGAAATATTTATGACATGAGAAACTTTTGAAAATTTTAACATATTCGAGATAAAAATTGGAGGTGTTGCAACTGGAAAACTTACTCATAGCAAAATAAAAAAAGAGCAACCAACAAGACTAATATCATCCCTTGAATTTAGTTTCAAAAATTTAGTTGAAGTATACGATTTTAAAAAGGTTCCAATGTTATTAAATACCAAACTCACTTTGCGGATAATTTTAAAGACCTGAATTTCTTGATTACAAGTTTTTCAAAGAAACAAACTATTAAAAAACATCATTCATTTCAACGTTCAACATTTCATCGTTCATTTAATTTCAAAAAACAGTCAACATTTTTGGAAATACATATTTAACAGAGTCTGAAACTTCTATGGATTTAGTAAGCACGTCAACTTTACTCAAGGCCTTCTTGTTTTTTATTAAATTTTAAATAGTTTTTGTTAACCATTAATACAATGTTCCTATTAATAGGTAGGTATATTATTACACAATTTTCAATGAATTTATTTCTCATCAATTTTTTTTATTTTGTATTAAGAAAAATTTTTGGAAAAACATTTGGAAACGATAAAAATTATTTTTTTATAATCAGCAGTTATTGTGTTTCTCTGCGGGATAAGATAAAACACAATGGGTACCATACAGAACCGTAATTAAGTGTTCCCAACGGCCTTTTTAAAATATGTGTAAATAATTTTGTTCATATATAATAATTATAACATAAGTCAACATCGTCTCCAAGTATCGGGAAGTCAATAAATAACGGCCATAATATATAAAAAATGATTTTTTCCCGATTTTTACAAAAATCCAATCACTGTGTTATCGTTTGGGGTTGCCGCTGAAATATCAGTCTTATTTTATTTCTGCTCCATTTTATTTCTTATTAATCTCTTGTACGGCACTGATGCTGGACCAGGCAGCTAAACGTTTGTGTCTTTTGCAGGTCCATGAGTTGTGTGACAATTTCTGCCATAGATATATCAGTTGTTTGAAAGGTAAAATGCCAATAGACTTAGTGATAGACGAGAGGGATGGTGGCAAGCCACCTGAGTTAACGGGTTCCACGAATGGAGACGGCGGCACTAGAAGTAATGCAGATTCCACCTCACATACAGATGGAGCCAGCACGCCGGATGTCGTAAGTATTTCTTTTTCATACATTCTCCCTCTTTCTGTCACCCCTACAATGTGCCAAAGAGATTCACTAGTTATGTCCGTATCATATGATTTTACGCGTTTTTTTTAACGAAAATTGCCAATATCTTAAAGAAGATGCATTTTTTCCAAAAATAGTTTCAAATAAAAGTTGTGCAAAATTAAATTTCATACACAATTGGTTTTATGAAAAATGTCTATTTTCCCAGCGTTTTCCCGTAAAAGTGGAAAAATCGTATGTATGATTTTAATTTTCATAGCAATATTTAATTTCATTCTGAGACATAGAAAGCAAGATAACTGCCATATATTATGTGGTGCGAAAGATGGTTGGCGGATTATACTGTATATATTTTTCGCTTAATACTAAATTACTTAATTACTGTAACTTTCGTTACAGTAATAATAAATTAGACAAATGAAATATCTCCATAATTTGCTACTATAAGGTATACTGCAAAAATGTCCTTGGTAATGTTCGTAAAGTTTTGAGAAACTTTGGTCTTAGCATGTTTTTCATAGCTCTGAAAATTAAGTGGTGGGGGGAAAGTAAACATTTGTAAAGAAAAATTTCGATTATCCCGTTTTGGCTTAACAGAATTCAAACGAATTTGGTTACACTGGAAAGAGCATTTTTCACTTTATCATTGCTAGATATAATGTGCCAATTTAATTGTTGCCGCGGAAGCTAGGTGACGCTGTTTGAAATACAAACTTTCCGTTTTTTCTTCGTAATTTCAAATTGAAACATATGTTTATTCTCACATAAGTCAAATAAAGAATCAAAATTCAAATCAAAACAATTCAAACAGTACAAATCCAGTCATCTAATGTCAGGTGACCTAGCGGGCCATGGAAATAAACTACCTCTTCCAATCCCTTTATGATTTGTGCATATATTTTCCATTTACAACATCTCACGCAAGTGGATTGGAAGAGGTAGTTTATTTCCATGGCCCGATAGGTCACCTGACCTTACTTGTCTGGATTTTTACTTGGGGTAGGGTGAAAGATTTAGTGCTTCAAGAACGAGCAACGACAACGGAAGATATGGTTTTTAGAATACAAAATGGAATCCACAGTATATCCGCTGCGGAAGTGGATTCTGCGGTGCAAGTAACACGCAAGAGACTTGAGCGTTGTATAGACAATCTCCGCAGGTCTATTCCAGATTTTTTTACTGCATATTCTTTCTAATCTTCTCCAGTTTTATTCTCTTCTTCTCCAAAATGTGCACGTTTTCTATCCACCAAAAAACTGTGCACCTTTTTTATCGCTGTCAAAGTTTCAAAAATGTCACTGTCAAATAGACTTTTTTATATAAGTAGGAGTTAATTTATCATATTTAAAATAATTTGTTGGTGGAGCGATGTAGTTTTTAAACGGGACAAGAATATATCGGTTCTGCGTTGGTTTATACTAAAACCTTGTTCGGTCTGGTAGTTTCAAACTGCGTGTATATTTTTTTCAAATCCCTTCGTAATTGCTACAATACCGATAAGATATATAGACGCAGATTATCGTTTAATGAATCTCGACCGTTCAGAAATATCTCCGTTTAAAGTGAACTACATTATGGAGCGTGATCGAAGAGAAACGCTGATCGGATCGACCTCCTGATGGATATTGAAGATGGTCCGCGTCCGTTTCAGCGAAGCCTACGCGAGGGGAGGGCGCGGCACGGGGCCGCCGACTGAGTGTATTAGCTCATTTTCCTGATGCTGTTTGCAAAAAGCAGGGGGAGCTAAAGCAGGGAGTTTTGCTGGTAATTGGTGTCAATTTAGACTGACGCATCGGCATTGCGAATGAGGGATTGAGTTACACCCTTGCGTATTCTGTGGTCACCCACTCGGCTTTCTTTGAGATGACGGATGAATGCACACGGAGATAAAGCGGCGCAAAGTGCACGCTGCATCCAGTCATTCGACGAGATCGCATCGCCTACCTGCGATTATTTTACCGATGATTTCGTGTCGATGTAATATTTCGGAGCGGGCCTGGCACGGCGGGGTGTATCGGTGTTGAAATAAAATCATTTCGAGCTTAAATGAAAAATGTGGCGTCTCAGTGTCGCGCCGCGCCACCACAAGATATATTTACCAGATGGATATCGGCTTCAGCAACCCGAAATGTCGAAACTTACTGGTAAAGGCTTTGTGACAGAGAATCTTGAGTTGTATGTCTGCAGCTCGGCTATTCTGGGCATCTTTTTAAAGTCTCCCTGTCGAAAATAGTGACACTTCCCCATCGACGGTGGTACATCTCGATATTACTACGCAGTGGCGTACGCGCCTTTATGTTTGCATTTCAGTCCACTTGAACGTTGAGTGCGAAATTATAAACAGGCGCAATTAACCAAAGGTTAAAGTGGTGACATACATTCCTACCTGACTAAAAGAATATGGTCGTACAGGAAAAAATTAAATATGAATTTCTATTTCTTTCAAGTTGCAAAGCACTAACCGCATGAGAGTGATTTTTCAAGGTCGCGTCACGACAGATTTTATAACATTTTCGTCTCGAAATTGAGATAAAGTATATGACAGATATGAGGGAGAGAGAAACAGATATAGCGAATGCAGCGATACTTATATTGGATGCACATCTGCTGAGCAAGAAGGCGTTGTACGTCAGAAACTGTCACTTATTGAAACTGCAGGACTGCCATATGAAACTGTGTTTGTCGAAGATGTGTTTTATATGATAACAACAAATATTGATGTGACAGATGGTTTAGAAAACGGTGCAAAAGCGGAAAGCAATTTGATATAATTTGTAAACGATCGTGACAGAATCGAAATTAACCAGAATACAGTATTACTTATGCATATCCTGCTGGATATATCTGGATTGGGCTTTCGAATCTGATCCAAATGGATGATGATCTTTTTGCGGAGAATGCGTCCTTGCCACTACTTCACTTTCGAAGTGAGAAATTCGGTTTAGATATGAATAACGACCGGAACATTGCCACGACTAAATCAGGAACAACGATTGATACTAATTCTCGGGAAATCTACACCATTTAGAATCACGAATATATGTGTCACAGTTTACTCCCCCTCTCTCTCCCCCCTCCTCTCTCTCTCTCTCTCCCCTCTCTCTCCCCTCCCTCTCTCTCTCTCTCCCTTTTCTCTATCTCTATCAACGAATCGGTAAAGAAGTATTCACTTCTATCACGTGTACTGTGTTGCACGCGGTTTTTTTTTAAATAACTGAAAAACCATAGCTCCTATAGACAAATGTTAAATGAGAAAGTTGTAGATATTTAAAAAATCAATCAAAATGATTCTATAATAATTTTCGATATTTTTCGTACTTTTCGAGTTATATTGAAAATGCCACAAAAAATCGGATTCTCTATAACCAATCCAACTCTAAGCTAAGAAAAAACTTTCTTGAAAATTTTTAAAATACCTATTGAATATTTATAATATAGTATTGATTTTTCGTGAAAAAGATAATCGAGAAATTGCTCATTTTATTCGTGGAGACTTGCGCTATCATCCTTTTGAACAGTTACGATTTTTTCAGAAAATTAATTTGAAAACATTTCACTTTTTTGGCATTTTTTTAATAACTCTTAATTTTTATTTGGGGGAAATGGCAATTACGGAAATCAATTACTGGCATTTTTTCTTGAATTTATTAAAAAGCAAAACTTTCTATGATTAGGAGCCGAGATAAAATTTTTTTTTTCAAAAATTCGGGAAGGCGCAATGAACATTGTAGAGCCCTGCGTTTCGCACATTTTAATATTAAATATCTATATTTTCGATAAAAAATACTACGATTAGCGTAGCAGCTAGAGCGGGCAGCGGAGTGGGGATGGTGCGCGCTCGCAGTGAGGACTGATTTCGCGCATTCAAAATGACTCGTGCTTGCAAAATCTTCAGTATCTCGACTTCTATATCACTTACAAAAATCCTTATGTACTTAATCTGGGGTAGCCGGACGAGATAGACACGAATATCATTTATTTTTCCTTAGAAGCTAAATAGAGCCGCGAATAGAAAGGAGTTGGGATGAAGGGACCAGGGCAATTAAACGAATCTAGTGAACTCTGAACTTATAGATTAATTTGTCACTGCTATTACTGCGGTAATATACAGTTTAATTTATTATTCAATTTCTAGTAGTAAAAATCAATGGATCTTATCGTAGTATCTTTTTATCGAAAATATGGATATTTAGCATTAACATGTGTGATACTTTACAACGTTTATTGCGCCTTCCAGATTTTGGTGTAAACAAAAAATTATCTCTGCTCCTAATGGTTGTAGAAAGTTATATATATTTTTTAAATTCGTGAAAAAATACTAGCAATTGATTTCCAGCTGCCAATTCCGCCAAATAAGAGTTGAGAAAGATATTTTTAAAAAACATGTCAAAAAAGCGCAATGTTTTCAAATTAATCTCTCATCGGTGAAATAAAAAAATTCGATACAACTGCTAAACATGATGATAGCGCAACTCTTCACGAATAAAATGAGCGCTTACTCGATCCTCTAGCACTACCCCCCGCTTACTTAAAGAGACCATCTTTTTCTCGAAAAATCGATATAGGTATCTCGATAAATAATCTATTATTAAATTTTCAAAAAAGTTTTTCTTAGCTTGTCATGTGCTATATCTACCCTAAGTAACCAGTATGGGAACTTTCTAGTTAATGGGTTCTATAGAACCCGGTATTTTCGATATAACTCGAAAATTAGGAAAAATATCGAAAATTATTATAGAAGCGTTTTGACAGATTTTTTTAATATCTACAACATTTTAATTCAACATTTTTCGATAGGAGCTGTTATTTAGTTATATACCAAAAACCGTTTTTTGTAACTTTGCGATTTTTTTCGCCATTCGGGAGTTCGCCATTCAGGCCCAAGGTGAAAGAAATAGGAACTCATTTAATTTTTTTCCTTTTTTTCCTATACGCCTATATTTTTTTATTCACGTAGGAAGTTCTGTAAATTTAACATTAGGCCGTGAGATAATGCTTGGACTACAACGCTTGTGGCGACATATATGCCTGTGAAATTCTGGATCCGAGATATATTAGCTGATAGCAGCTCATTGGTTCCAAAATTTATCAGTCTATCGAGAACCTATTGTTTGCGAAGGTTTCATTACCTGTGTTATTTTTTAAACTTAAAAATGAATGACCCTTAAGGCAATCTAGATTTAGAACCGGTAACAGTTGGGATACTGCAATGGTAGAGGTGTCACTGATGATATAATTATGATAATGATAAAATTAGCGTTTTAATACTTTTAGACTATACAATAAAGTCATAAACTATAAATTACTAATTTCAATTTTACATGTTGTGGGTTCGATCAAAACTTGCAATTTGCCATTTTTATCAACGCTTTTATCGATATTTTATCGATATCAAATATGTCAGTTTTTCGAGCAAAATTACTGATTGGCAAAATTTTGAGTTATAAAGAAATTTATCCATAAAACAAAAGCTCGAGAGTTTTTTGGCAAGACAAATTAACGACAGAAGATGTGAACGAACAACAACAATAATTATTATCTTTATTTATACAATTATTTGAAGAAACAGTTATTAAAACACAGCTGTTATAAATTGTTTGGTTTGATGTACTGATTTCAATATTCTCTTGTCTAGTTTCCACACATATCGAATATGTGTGGAGACAATTTTCACTTGTTTTATTCGCGGCTCTTAAGTTTCTAACAAGATTTTCGTGATGTTCAGAGTCAATTTGGAGGTAGGCTTTAATTTATGATGATGAGTGTCCAGTTATCTTTATAAGTTGCGGACCCGTGCTTTGACTAAATGGGATTCTGTACTGGCATGGTTTGAATAATTGTAATCTTATTATTTGTTATTGCCAGCCAGACCAATTTTAGGTACAGAAGAATTTTTGCTCCAATCCCATCATTTGGTATCTAATAAAAGTCCAACATAAAAGACAAAAAGTCATATTACGAGTAGTAGCTTTTCCTACTTTTATTTCGTCAATCCTCTTCTAGTTTCTTTGTAAAATTGGTAATAATAAATTAATGTATTATTATTATTTCATATTTTGCACGTAAACGACTCGTCCATTGCTCATAAATGCAGTGTACCCTGGATGAGATTTAGATGTATCAATGGATTTACATAGGTAAATGTACACGTAGGACGTCCATGTACATGTACAATGTAAAAATAGCAGACGTGCGGTATGCGGAG
>CAXKVY010012115.1:0-26948 GCA_964058915.1 Tetropium fuscum
GGTCAATCTGATCAAATGCTTTTTGGAAGTCCGTGTAGACGACATCGACCTGTCCTCTATTATCCAAAACCTCAGAGACATATTGGGTAAAAACCGCTAAATTAGATATTGTTGACCTCCTTTGCATGAACCCATGTTGGCGTGACGAAATAAGCTGCCTGGTAGAGTAGTAAATTTTACTATACAGTATGGTTTCAAAGATTTTAGAGAAATTACACAGTAGTGAAATTCCTCTATAATTTGAAATATCATTTTGATTTCCCTTTTTCGGTATTGGGCAAATATATGTTTTTTTCCAATAAGACGGGAAGGAAGAATTACGTAGGATGCAATTGAATAAGATCTGTAGGGGCTCGGCAAAAACATACGCACAGTCTCTTAGAACAAAACTGGGAATACCATCTACGCCCATTGTACAAGTATCCTTAGATCGTTTCAGACTTTGTAAAACATCTTCATATGAGATATTCAGTAAGTCTATGTGAAGTCCTAGATTGTTATGTAAAGAAAACTCAGATGGATTAACTGGTTGAGATTGAATGAAGACGCTGTTAAAGTAGTCACCAAACGCATTAACGATATCAGTAGGACTGGAAAGTTCACTGTCGTTATAGAACATTACAGAAGGGATACGTTAGGAACCTTTCTTTTTATTTATAAAGTTCCAAAAATTTTTGGGATTACCAGATAATGATTGCTCAGAATCCTTTATAAATATTCTATAAGCCTCATCAATAAGACGTTTAGATCTAGATCGATGAGCTTTGAAGGCATTGTAGAGATCAGCTGATTTCAATTTTTTATACTTGCTATATGCAGCTGCTTTTGTACGTATGGATTTAATAACTTCTCCTGTGAACCAAGGAGGATAATGATAGCGGCGAATATGGGAAGAAGACATTTACTTTGGTACAGCTATATCAAAAAGACTATATAACTTGTCGTAAAATGAAGAGCATAACTCATTCACATTATCTACATTCATAAGAAATTACCAATTCGTGTTATAAATAAGTTGGTACAACAGAGGAAAATTTGCTTTTTTAAAGTTATAAGCAGTGCAGGAAAATTTCATAGGAAAATGATTCTGTGGAGGATGCAACCGATTAGAGGTTGCATCAAAATTAATACGAAGAGAAGGGTGGTGATTATCTTCAACAAGCAATGGATCTTCAGATCTATCTACAATACAGATGAAGTTAGAGAAAACAAGATCCAAAATATGACCTTGAGAATTGTTAACCTTGTTATATTGAAGTAAGCCATGGAAATCTTTAAAGTTACCTATTCTTGCGCCGGCTCCTGCAGAATGACCAAGGGAATAATTTGGAGAGTTAAAATCACCTACAAATAATATATTAACATCATCCCTCAGACATGTTAAGGAACCCATAGCATCAAAAAATAAATCAAAGTCTTGCATTGAGGTATATATATATATATATATATATATATATATATATATATATATATATATATATATATATATATATATATATATATATATATATATATATATATATATATATATATATATATCTATATATATATATATATATATATATATATATATATATATATATATATATATATATATATATATATATATATATATATATATATATATATATATATATCTATATATATATATATATATATATATATATATATATATATATATATATATATATATATATATATATATATATATATATATATATATACATATATATATATATATATATATATATATATATATATATATATATATATATATATATATATATATATATATATATATATATATATATATATATATATATATATATATATATATATATATATATATATATATTTATATTGAGTAATATCGTGAATTAGTCTATTATACATATATATATATATATATATATATATATATATATATATATATATATATATATATATATATATATATATATATATATATATATATATATATATATATATATATATATATATATATATATTGGATCTCGTTTATATTGAGTAATATCGTGAATTAGTCTTCACAATATTTTTATTTATATAGGCAACCGAACAAAGCTTCTTAATAAAAGTCCATTCTTTACAGGTGAATGAAAAATTAGGCATGTCACGATAATGGTCCTTATTGATCACCGCCGCCAGATATCTATTGCTATTCTTCTTTATAATTCTTCCTTCATTATATCTAACAATATATCACCATATAAGAATAATTAAGATTAATGATTTTGATCTTTTTCCAGTAATTCGTAAAAATAATGGAGCTAAATTATTGTTATTATAATTAAAGACAGCAGAATAGCTGGACATATCTTAATATTTTGTTTCGTAGTCTATTGTGTTCGATTTTGCGGATTTAGTTTTCAATTTTTCCTCGTCTCGCGTTCAAAAGGACTGTCATTAATTCCTCGTTAAAAAATATACTATTAAGTGGATTTTCCTTGAGTGGATATATAGTTTAAGTATGTAGGGCGATAGAAAGGAAATCCAATGTCACTTACATATGCGAACATACTAGATTGCAAGCAATCAAAGTACTAATTTTGATCCATACTACACACGACAAAGAATGCCGTACTTTAAAAAAGTCCATTAATTTAAAAAAAAATGATAAATATTTTTAATTATCGTTTAAAAACATCCATTTAATATACTCTACAAATTTTGATACTTGCAGTGATGCCTACCTACCTAATTAAAAGTATGGCTTAATTACAAATAAGTTTGATATTGTCCTTGCCGTCAGTGGGTAAAGGTTATATCTAACAATATATCACCATTTAAGAATAATTCAGATTAATGATTTTGATCTTTTTCCAGTAATTCGTAAAAATAATGGAGCTAAATTATTGTTATTATAATTAAAGACAGCAGAATAGCTGGACATATCTTAATGTTTTGTTTCGTAGTCTATTGTGTTCAATTTTGCGGATTTAGTTTTCAATATTTCCTCGTCCCGCGTTCAAAAGGACGCGGGAAGGGATACACGTATATATTCAGTAGCAATATTATAAGGTCAGTGCAATTAGAGAAAAAATACCCATAGTCGCAACAAAATTTTGAACAAGCTGAAAATATCTGAAATTGTTAAGAACAGTGCCCTTATTAATATTCAAAAGTTCCCAAAAAGTCCGAGTTGGAGATATGCCGCCAGCATGAAAAAATCGGTTGACGAGGTAATATGCAATATTAAGAAACTGCAATATTAAGAAAATGTAAATTAATTACCTACAAAATTAAGAAAATGGCTCACTGTTGCCCTTTTTTCCAGATCTTAATTAGCAGCTGCAACACCGACGAAAATATTTGATCATTCTCAAACTTTTACATAAATATTCTCAGACTCAAATCAAACGTGTACTAGATGACTTATATTAGACGTTTCCATTGTGAAACATCGTTCATGACGTAATTATAGTTTTAAATTAATGTTATTTTCAGTAAAATTGCCATTAACCTTTTCATTGAGATAAAATTTAAAGGAGGGTCTCAAAATTGCAAGTTCTTTTTTACATATTCACAATTCACATTCCATATCAGCACAAAATATCAGAAGGGAACCACAGAGGAACCGATTTATCGCACCGCGTAATCGGATCACTAAATGACCCGCAGAAATGTGTGCGCAGAAATGTCATTTTGTGTAGGAGTTTACGTAAATTCTCAATCATGTGCCAATAAACATAGACAAATAACTTTTTCAACATAAAACCATGGGAGTCAGTTGCCCTAATTGCCTAATAAAAATTGCCTAATAGAAAATTAAACTGGAAGGAACATACATTACATACTAAAGAAGACGAATAATGCTGTAAATATCATGAAAACCTTCTGCCATCAGTAATAGGGCTCAGATCCAAATATCACGCTATTATTTGACTACGATTCAATTGTTTATGGCTCTGTAGCTGCAACTCATCTCAGAATAGTCGAGCAAATAAAGAAAAAATGCCTTAGAATATGCATTGGGTACCTACCAAGTACCCCGATTGATATCCTAGCAGCTGAAACATGTGAACCACCTTTAGATATGAGAAGAAAATATCTCAGTGACAAACAGATCCTAAACTTTCAATCAAAAAAGTGGATTAATTACAGAGCTATGCAGAATATGCCACACGTCAACATATTGGTGCAAGTCCCCTTATAGCTGAGAGCATAGAAAATACGTTTGACCTTATTGGAGAGCGACACATACTCGAAGGTGAGCCTTATTTCTCTCTAAACTACGAAGCTTACTTATATCCATTGAATATATACATCAATAGAAATCTCCTTGTTAAAAGGCGACATCGAATTTAATAAAGACCTAAATACAACGTGGAATGGATTCGAAAAAAATTACACCGATGGCTCGAAGTATGAGCAAAAAGTAGGATGTGCAATAATTTATCCTCAGGAAGATGAGAAAACTTTATACTCACTTTCCAAATATGCGTCATCGCATATCGAAAAATTACCAGGATCAGACTTTTTATGGGTAATAAAAAGCAGGCTAAGAAAAGCATGAAAACAAAATTATAACAATTCAGAGAAAGGCCTATATTACAAAAATATCCAGCCCCACCTTCCCACGCAACCATGGTTCTATAATATCTATAATCGCCCATACATCCACACTATATGCCAGTTACGAAGCAATTATTCCCTTTGTCCAGCCTACAAAGCAAAAATCGGACTCACAGATATGCCCTATTGTACATGCGACCAATTAGCTGACCAACAACACATTATCTTGGAATGTCCAATAGAGTTTATCAACATTAACATCCTGTATGAAAAACTCATAACAAAAAATGTACAACTTCCCCTTTACCTACCGTATTTGCTAACGTAGGTATAATAATAACGTGCGTGAATGGCAAATGCTTTGGATTCTATCGTCCTGCGATGCTTTATCCGTGTGATTTTGTCATTAAATTGTAACTTGCTCGAGGCTTCCGGTGTTATAGGTCTATCTCGTTTAGTTTTCCGCATATGGCTTGGGAGTGTTATCAGGATTTTGCGAGTGTTAATAGCGAAGTTAGTTATTCTGTTAGTTAACAAGCGGCTAGCAGAAGCAGAAGCGGCTATAAAAGCGTGAATGACATAGGGTAGACCGGGGACAATTGAAACATTTCCGCTTCTTCTTTTTTTTTCTCCGTGGCTATAGCAAATTTCTTAATTATAAACTGAGTCGTAAATAGCGTATTCAATTGGGTTTCTATTTATATCGTTCCGTTGACCTATAATGATATATAAATAAGATATTTGAAAAAATCTTGAGCTTGTCAAACTGTTGCAATCGTCCCCGTGCCGGGGACGAAGGAAACATATATCTGGGACAATTGAAACAGCATTTAGATTTAAAGAAATATTTATTATAATGCTAAATAAAACAAATTAATAATGAAAATCGTGACAAAAACAGTCAGTAAAAAACACTCTGACAAGCAATTGTGACAGATATACAAATCTTCTTGTTGAGTGCATTCTTCGTGGGGCCAATGATGACAAGCAGTGCACTTCGCCCATTTCTCTCCAGGGCGGCTCTTACCATACGGTTCCAGGCAAACTAGACAATAACAATCCTCTTCGTCGCTGTCACTCGCTGTTCCTGATTGTTCTGGCGTTGTTTGGTTTTCTTGGACTCTCGAACTGATTTCGGTTTATCTTTTAATTCCGTAAGTTTTCTCTTAACTTGCTTTTTCTTTTTCGCTTCATATTCCTTTTCAATAGCATTTTTTTCAGGAGTGTCCGTATAAATTGCAGATCTCCTACTTTTTCGTTTGCCAGCTGCTTTTCTCGGAAGCGCTTTCGGTAACGGTCTAACGATGTCTGACGAAAATACAGCCTTTGAGGTGCTTGGTCCTACATCAGCGCATGAAAATACAGCCTTTCATGTGCTTGCTGATGCTGGCAGAATGTGAGCGCTTGGTGTTCCTGGCAGAATGTGAGCACTTGGTGATGCTGGAGGTGTGTGAGTGCTTGGTGATGCTGGCAAAGTATCAGCGCTGGTAGAAGATGGCAGATGTTCACTGGTGCTTGCTTCTGGTACAACTTCAGTAGTGTTCGGCGTTGTGTTATCAGGAGGTGGTCTATCCGTGACATAGGAAGGAGCAAAATCTAGTTCCGTAAATATGCCCCTATTAAAGGGACATATTCCGGTGCAAATAAATCCAGCTACAATGTTTGATTGTGTGAGAGCCAATGGCAGAGCTTGTTTGACTATGTTGGGGATGTCGTAAATTGTCATCGTTTTGCCTGGGTTATTTCTCATCCAGGCATCGCAACTTGAATTTACAGCCTTTTTGAAGGGACCGTAGACAGATCGATCCAGCGGTTGCAATTTGTGAGAGCAGTGCGTGGGAAATGACAAGACGACAATGCCTTTTTCTTTACAGAAGTCCAAGCATCGTATACTTATGTGCGACTGGTGGTTATGAAGTAAAAGCAATACTTTATTGTCGATTGAAGCATTAGTATGCTTTTGAAAATGGTTGAGGTATATCAAGAACTCATCTTCTTGCATCCAGCTGCTCGCGTTTCCTGCTCCAATACACCATACTGGACCATCGCGGACAAAGTGATCCTTGTATCTTAACCGTGGAAAAATAAAAATGGGAGGTACACTGTTACCGATAGCATTTACAGCTAAAGCTACGGTTACCAGGGTTCCTCTTTCCCCTGATGTTAGTGCGCCTACCTATTTGGTGCCCTTTTCGGCTACAACTTTAACAGGTTTTTGAACGGTCGTTACCCCTGTCTCGTCGATATTATAGATATCTTTCGGTTCACATTTGTACCTGTCCATTACATTAGCCAGGTTGTCATAAAAAAGTTTTACGTTCGTGACGTTGAAACTGGTTGCTCTGGAAAGACTTGTGGCTTGAGCGTAGCGGATTGACAGTTCTGGGTTGCGCTTCATAAAGCCAGAGAACCAATCCTCTCCTGCCATGGCATTTTGTCTCCATGTATCAGGCATGTTCAACGAATATTTCATGGCCAATTCGAAGGCTAATTTACGAATTTCTTTAGGTGGTAATCCGTAGAATATATGCGATGCTTTGATTATATATCCAACAATGCTTTTTTCCTGGTTTACGTCAAATACTCGTCTCACACAATGATAACTCATAGTGACAGGAATAGCGGATTTTTGCGCATTTGCTTGCCTTTTCTGTTTGATAAATCTGCTTAGTGACACGTAGTGTAGTTCAAATTTAGCTGCCACAGACCTTTTCGATGCCTCATTCTCAATAACTTCTTTGTAGGCTTCTTCATACACCAAAACGGATTTTAAACCTCTCTCCGTTTTCCTAACTCTTACTCGTGGCATCCTAAAACAAAATAAATACCTTAAGATACGCTCACTAAACCTATAATATAAGTAACACTGAAAAATTCTGGATGAGGACAATTGAAACACGTTTCAATCGTCCCCCATGTCATTTGTTTCTATTGTCCCCGCAACACATTTTTAAGTAAACGCTCAAATATTTTCTTACTATCGGACAACAGTAATAATTTAAACCGTCTGAACTAAAGGATATACACCAAACAAACTAATAAAAATAATCAAAGCTGGATACTTACGTTATTATTTCTTGTGTCACACTTTTTCGATCAATGGAAAAGTTTACTTCGATAGCGGGAAACCACAAAATCGAGGACATGCACACACACCCTTAGCTGCCGTCAGTGGCCGACTGGTGGCTACGTGCGGCTACTAGAGGCGCTTCGTTTGGTACAAGCGCGCGTGATTTAAACCTCGAAATCTATCGGTTGTTTCTATTGTCCCCTGTTTCTATTGTCCCCGGTCTACCCTACCTATATAGCTAAAGAACTATACTTGCATGTAGACTTCTTCTCCTGTACTATCGTGAAAAAACATTTGATGGGAAAAATGACAAACGTTAAATGTGCCAAATATGGGCACACTGAACAACATTAATAAATCTTGTTTTGATTTAGATGTTCGATATGCGACGTACGATGCGATGTTGTGATGTGATGTTGCGAACCTCAGATGTCCGATATGCAAAGACTAGATAAGCCTTTGTGTAGCCTGGAAATATACCTATGTTTTTATTACTTTTTCTTATATTCGTAGGATATTTTTTAGTCTTCGAAAATTTATTTCTTCTTCGAAAATACAGCAGTTTATACTGTGCTACATTCTTATTTTTGTGTGCAAAAAAAATGCCCGCGTTTTAATATGAGCATTTATGGGTTTTATTATGAATTTTTTAAATATCTTATAAAACAATTTCGTCAATTATGTGTACAATTTTTGAATCCTCATAACCTAGAGATTATCTAAAAGTAATTTCATTATTCTGAATATAGTAATTACTGTAATTACAATAAAATAATTTGCTTAAAGGTGCCCATATTTGGTTGGGTTAACTTAGGTTTGTCAATGTTTAATAATTAAACATTGCATTTATATCTAAATGATCTAAAAATTGCATAATATATCGCAATCGTATTTCAATTACGTACTACTTTGTCATCCATAAAAAAATTATATATGTGTTTTAATTTAATCTATATTAATGTATAAAAACATTTGTTATACAATTTATAACCTTAAAGTCGCCCAATTACCGGCCTCGTGTGTTTGTCACAAAGAAATGCTCTACCGATAATGAGGACCATCGGAGCATCCATATTTATGCGTCAGCTCCCCTAAGAATGGGTAGGTGCGTTTTATTAATTCCCTAAAAAGAAGCCGCGACATTGACGGTTTTAAGTGATTGATTTTTAGAACTCCTTGAGGACTATTCATCTGCTTTACCCTCCTTTTAACTCTCTATTGTGACAAGACAGATTTTCTGTAAACACCGTATATTTGTTTTGTGTCAGTTCGTACTGTAATTATGGCAGTTATCAGACATCGTTATGAAGATAATGGATGCGTTTGAAAGTGGAGTTTAAGCCAGAGCAAAGCTGAACTTATTTCCGATTATTATTAATTGAGTCAGGATTTCGGATATATTTCATAAAAGTTTGATAATTACCCAGAGAAAATTGCCTCATGTGCCGATCCCACTCAATCTCTAAATAAATTGTGGCGTTTCGTGAGGCACCTGATCATAAGGCGAGCCTCACGAATACCATATATCACAGTAAGCTAGGTGTTGCAATATCGTGACTGGATAAAAATATAGCGAGTAGCTCGATAATTTATATATTTACTACCATCTTTCCATAATTTATATTTTGCCTGTAAGATTTATAGGTGGAATATATATCGTACTTGTTCAATTATTGAAAGGTAAATAGAATTACGGGCCAGCCGATGTTCAAATTAACTACTCTAATTTCTTTGCCAGCAAAGTTTTCCTCATAATTATCGGAGCACTGTAATTGTATAATACGTGACAAGAGCTGTAAGAAGTATATTACGCGCAAGTGCAAATATCTTCAAATTATCTATAAGTATTTATAGCCTCTTTTTTTACATTTGGATGTTTGTATATTAAATACCAAGTGATCTATCTTTTAAAAATATTTTCTCAAATATACTCCAGTTTAACCGGTAAAGGTACGTAAGAACTTAAATGTTTTAAATTGGAGATACTGCATATAAAATTAATTTTTTTGATAGAACCTCTCACGACAATTTCAGTTTTATGTAATATTATGAGTCTAATGTGCATCAATCTCGAGAAAAATTATATGTCAAGTCTCTTGAGAATTAAAATGTTGCATAGGTAAGGCAATCTTTAGAGAGTTTAATTATACTTAATAATTCGAACCCTTTCTGTAGTCCATACGATTCGATTCTAGATACAGATTTTTCCGCGCTTTGAGAAGATACCGATACAGACCGATAAAGACCGATACAAAATTATACATCTTTACGTAAAATTTTACCGTACTGTACAAAATTATCACAAAGACAACTTTTTCAGTAATTTTAATAATAATCAAGCACCTCAGAATCAAAACATTAAGGGATGAGTATATCCAACAAATTCACAAACTTTTAATAGACCGCAATATCCGATAACTGCTTAAGTGTTTGGAAGACCATAAAATGCATGGCAACCAGGGCAAAACGCAAATCACAATTTACCAAAACCAGTACCAATGTCAGGTTTAGTAATATTCCCACTAATATACCAAAAATCAAATTCCTTTGTCTCTAAATCCAAGGACATTTGTACATATTAATAGACCTCATTCATTACATTGTACCGAATATATTCCGAGGGACCGCCACTGTCCGCGAGACGGGGTTAGAACCGGGGGAGTTAGGCGAGTGCGGGAGTGCAGGCAGTCCGAGTGCCATAACGGACGAAGGTGGATCGTAAAGACGCGGTGGTAGATTTATATTCACTTTTTAATTATAGTTTCCTAATGTGCAAATCTAGGCCTTTGAGCCCATGTATTTTAGTTTAGTTTATTCCCCTGGTACCAGGTATTTATAATTATTACTTATTATTACGAAAGTAAATACGAATTTGCCATACTATATTGTAAGATACTATATTGTTTTATTTCTAGAACCCAAATTAATTAAATAGAATCCTGAGAAATCAATTATGCAGAAAATAATGCTGACATTGTAGAGTCCAGGCATAACGCCAAATATAGTGATTCATATAATCTAGAAACTGATTACTTCGATGATTATTACCAATACAATAGCGACCGTCATGATACAGTCGTAATACATTATAACAAAAATGCAGACAATGCATACGCGGTAGGTGATAACTTACAGGATTTTCATCGAGATATACAACAACCGATAATACCATAGCAGAAATAAATACAAACTTTCAAACGCTTACATTATTTACAATGGATATTTACAAGTGCTAGATAAGAACTATGTTTTCACCCTATACCTAATTTAGACTCATTAATAAGAACCAATCACTTAAATTCAGACGAAAGATCTAAATTATTAAAACTTTGTTTTCAATTTAAAAAAATAAGCTAATAACAAGTTAACAGTAACTGACATAGAACAGCATTATATTAGAACGACTGATAATATATCCACTCATTCTCATGTATATAAATACCCTCACGTATATAAAGAAACCACTGATGAATACTTACCAAGACGGTATAATAAGACATTCAAAAAGTCCATATACAAATCCCATATATAAGGAGAGTAGGTAAAAAAAATTAGATGCCTCCGGTAAAAGAAAATATCGCATGTGAGAACGGCCGACATAAATGTTAACTACACATATATCAAACACAGTTTTCCATAATAACAATCTTATATTTTCGGTTTTATTACGAACGTCTTAAATACGAAAATCGTTTTAATACGAAGCGTCTTTCGACCGTGATTTTACTCCACTAGATATATAATAGTCTACTGTACTATTATGCCGAAAGTCCATGTGATTTGATCACCTCAACCTAATGGGATTACCATCATCACATGTTAAGTTTAGTAAAAATATATTTTTTATAACACTAATAAATCTTTTATAACATTTAATAAATCTGTTTATACGAAAAATAAGTTGTATTCTGATTATTCAAAATAGTTTTTCAAGAGCATTGAGAAAAATATTGAAATTGAATTTATTAGTGAATACGTCACAGCCCTATTAACGATTTATTTAATATGTTAAAATATTCAGCAGAGTAACTGGCAATATTAGCTTTGCAATGGCACAATAAGTCTTCACATTTTCCATATGTGTGTAATATATTTCACACAATGATTTTGCAATCGTGTATGTAAAACTTAAATTACGAAAGCCAAATTAATAAAACGCATTGCTTATAACACCCAAAATTTGGGAGAGTATAATATCTTCCCGTTTTCAATATACATCTCACGTTCATACCTGCGATATGGAGGGTGGATGTGACGCATGTACGCCTTTTTATCCCTTAGCTACGGGTCGCTACTAATGACATATTGGAATTTTAGTTATTTAATGTGATAAGCATAAATATGATCGTTACAAGGTTATCAAATGGATATCATTCGATTATAAAATTTCCTTAGGGATATCATATTTCTCGCGAAATTTAATTTGGCCGTGCTCAATCAAGAAAAACGTGTTCGGCTGAAATAATATTGATTCTGAAAATAATGTATACCCAGTACACGAGGATATTTTGCCAGGAGAACAACAGTGAGGCTGCTAATTTTTTAGACAGCCAATATTAAAATTATTAAAATCTTGTAGGCTGTTATTTATACTATACATAGAATTACATAGTGGTTCATTTCCGTATGTGTGTCCAGATATAGCACTGGTAAGTGTGTTTTCTTTCTTATTCCTCTATTTGCTTATTTCTATGTAATGAAATGCTACCAACCCAAGATTACTTTTCACAATATATATATATATATATATATATATATATATATATATATATATATATATATATATATATATATATATATATATATATATATATATATATATATATATATATATATATATATATATATATATATATATATATATATATATATATATATATTAGCTTTGAAATTCTTTGCTATTCATATTTATTTTGTGAAAAGTAATCTTGGGTTTGTCTATTTGCTTATTTCTATGTAATGAAATGCTACAAACCCAAGATTACTTTTCACAATATATATATATATATATATATATATATATATATATATATATATATATATATATATATATATATATATATATATATATATATATATATATATATATATATATATATATATATATATATATATATATATATATATATATATATATATATACACCTTTTTATAACTCTTATGCTCCGGCTCTGCTCATAAATTCAAGATACCTACTCTCTCTTACTCTCTTATAAGTAGTGGGATCCAGAAGCAAGCTAAGAGAATACCATGCACCTCATAACACAAAGAACGTTAAAAAATGTAAATTTAACACATTTATTACAATAAATTAGATGATTAGGTACTATGAACTATAGGTAAATAATAAATTAAAATCGTTGTCATATGATTAGAAAGAGAAAATGATATTTGAACTACTAACAATTAGAAAAGATCTTTGCTCTCCTTGTTTGCTTTCATTTATGTTCACTACTTCATTATTTTCTACTTCAAAATCTATCCATACATCTTTTCGTAATCAATAATAGCTTTATATTTATATAAATGATCAGATCCCATGACAATATCCAAGGTCATATTTTTAACTATTGAAAATTGAAATAATATACTTGTGGTATTAAATTCTAAAGTTAAATTTAAGAATCTATTTACCTCATATAATTTTTTAGTGTTTGTACCAACCAATATTATCCTATTTATTTTCATGATATGTTGATTTATATTTGGCAATGCTGGTTGTCTATTTGACTTGCTAGTGTCTACAAATTTTTTTATTCTCTTGCGTATTGTAGGTTGCAGATACTCTATCTAAAGATTGTGCTCTACGTGTTGCATACATGTCAGTTTCATTTATAGTTTCATCTCGTTCCGGAGATCTACTATTACTTCGAAGTCTTTGGAAGTTAACTTGCCTTCTAGGCTGTTCACTTTCCCGTGATTGTAACTGGTAGTGATTTTCACTATTATAATTACTAAATGTACCCTTATTTCGATGTCCATTATTACATTAATTATTGTTGCATCGATTATGACAATTGTTAAAATTTGCGTTGCTTTACGCATTTTAATTACGATCTGTATTATTAATATTATGAGTTGCATATCGATTATCAAAATTATAACTCTTAATACTAAAATTGTTGTTAAAATTATTATTATTATTATTATTATTATTATTATTATTAGGCCTAAAATTTTCGAGTATTAGTAACATTGTTTTCATTAGAATCATTTTGCCTATTGAAATTTCTGATACTATGTTAATTAAAACCAGATGTTGGTTTCCGCAACATCTGGTTTTAATTGTCTTGAAATATACAATATTAAATCTGTCTTATTAATTTTGGGATTTAGGTATTGAGCGGATGAATATAGCTTAAGGGCATAATTAGTAAGGCTATTTGATAGCCTATAATTAAATTTACCCAAATATAATATTTCTCTCACTTTCGACTGTACATTAATACCCCAAAAATGTTGTAAATTTTTTTGTTGAAATTGAGCAGTGTCGTTTATTTCATTTTCCATGCCATTAAACCATATTAATGCGTCTGCTTCTAAATTTTCTCTTACAATTTCTTTTAATCTGTCCAAATTTTCTTCTCTATCCATTCTTCTATCTCCAATGTAATTTATTCTTCTGGTTGTAGCTTTTAAAAATATTAGAAGATGCAATTTATTAATATATTCTGTAAATTTTGGTAATTTATTTTCACTATTATATACCATTCTTGTAATATTTTCAACTTCTTTGTTTCTTATTTCTTTGTCCATCTGTATTTCCTTCTGCATCTCATCTATTTGTTTCTTATTACTTATTATTTCTAGATGCCATTCATATTTATTTTCATTGATTCTACTCTTAAACTGTTCTATTTCTACATTATTTTTAGATACTATTTACTCTCTTTCTTGTTCTGGTCTTTGCATGTTTTCTTCCAATGTCATAGTCCCGATTATTACTGTTGTTAGATGTTCTTCCGTCTTGTCTCAATCTTTCTGCAATTCTTCTTTCCACGTTCGTGTTTCTTTTCGAATTTCCTCTCTTATATCTTGTACTTTTTTATCTAATAATTCTACCATTATTATTATGTCTTCCTATTTTCCCTCTTCTAGTTTTAGCAAGTGTTCCTTTCGTCCTTCTTCTAGTGTTTTCAAATCTTCCTGTCGACCTTCACTAGAAGAAGGTTTTCAAGTCTTCCTTTCGACCTTGTTTAATGGATTCTTCTAATTTCTTACGGTCTTCTTCGAAACTCTTACGGTCTTCTTTCCGCTTCATGATCTGTTCTAGCATCTGTTGCCATGCTGGAGTCTTATTGCTTACGTCACTCGTTCCTGCTGCTGTACTTTCTGCCTCATTGCCCACTTGTTTTCCACTTCTTAAATCCATTTTCTTATCTTTTAGTGACTTTGCTCAAATTTTATTAATTAAATTTTACAACTTATATATCTATCTATCTTTTCTCTCATACTTTACTTCTTTTTGTGCCCCACGTTGGGCGCCATGTGTAATGATATTCTTATACTGGGTAAATTTAATTAGAAGATAATTTCAAATTTGGAAGTATTATTAAAAATCTTATAAAGAAATATAAGTTTTTAGATATACGGAGATATACCTAAATGTCTAGTTATTATTTTCTCCTATTATTTAATCTAAATTAGTCACTCTTATATCCACGTTATTATTTAGAACGTATTTTTTTAAAGCCTGTTCTTAAAACATATTTTTGTACAGCGAGTTCACAGCAGCAGTCAGCCAAAATAATAAAATGTTCATCCCACACATACTTGGAAATTAATCACGTATTTGACAATGACCAACTGGCCTTTCCCATGGTCCATTAGTATTCAGTTACTATTGGGAAGAATAACTGAATAACTTGGTTTTAGAAGTGGATAGCTTTTACTCTAAACTACTGTCTGTTTATAGAACTGAGGGCCTTCTCAGTCCAGGGATATGTTAATGTTCAGGTTAACTAATACCATTCATTAAAGGATTTTTCAATCAATGCAATTTTGGGGATTGGACAGTATAGGTCATCATATTTTTAGTTAAATATTGTTAGTATTCGTGGATCATTAGATTGTAAATGTCTCTCTGTAACCTCTATATAATAAAAGTGTGGTAAGTACTAGTGTCCTTCGTACAATTAATCCCTACCTAACATCAGAAATGGTTGAACCTCACGAGAACGAAATTTAGGAAGTTATTCGTATCTAGCAGCAGTTTAAAACAGAAGTAGTGACAGCTCCAATTTTCCAAGTTTCATGCTGTAAGAGTGTAAATTATCGATGTCAATTGACGGTCACTATCAGTAGTGTTAATCCCAATGGTAGTGAAAATTGAACTGTTTTAAGACTTGTTAGCTACTTTTTTACTTATTGCCATATTTTGGTTCTTTTGCATTTAATTGTTGTGGCACAGAATTATTGTGTGAATACGGTTTTGAAGTTGCCGACAGATGTTCAATTAGTGTCGTTCTTTTTGTTGGAAATTTACACTCAATAGCTGTCTTCAAACCGACAAGGGAATTATAATTATTGCAGTTAGATGTGCTCGTATTCTCTCTTGTTTTCATAATATCGCAATATATAATTAAATTAAGTAAATACAACTTTTTACTAACCAATTATGCTTTATCATGTTTTAAATGAAGCAGAGAAACGCTATATAATTCCCGCTTACTAAACTATTTGATTTGAAACTGATTTTAAACTCGAATTTATTCTAAGAAAACCCCTCGGAAACTGAATAATATAGAAAAATATTCGACTTCATTTGAAAGCGGTGGTATGTTACAAGGACTTTTATTGGTTCTAAGGAATAAGGCTCTCGCGGGTAAAAGGTCCACTATTGGAACGTACTCTACTTCACCCTCTACGTAGTTTAAGAAAATACTCTCCATAAGTTAGCGACTAATAGTGGCAAAACGAATGAATGCAAAAGATTTTACATGGCATGGATAATATCGATATAATAGTTAAGTCCGAGATTACTGTACCATCATAAGTACCAAGTCATCTATTAAGAATATCTGTACTGCACTCGCAATGATTTTCACGTGTTATATAACCGAAGTAAGAGGTTCTATTTAGAACAGAGGTATTTACTATTTACAACCATGCAGCACGATGATGCAGCACGAAATATGAAAACTGCTTCAATTATCTCCGGTTTAATCATCTCCCGATAATGCTAATATCTTTAGCGAAACGCGCGTCGTATTATTTATTGCGTGGAAACTACTACAGTGCCAGTGGGCTGTATTATTAGCATTACATTTGAAATTCTTATATCTTAGATCCTAATATCCTAACAGCATCGACTTGATATAAATGCTATTATGGAAAATATTAGCCATCAAAAACAGTAAATAAGCGTAAATGCAACATATTATTTGATGTTAATGGCGTTAAAAATATTTAATATTGTTTATTAACAGAGCCACATTAACCTTAACTTGCTGTATCTCAAGAAAATAGTCTAAGGAGTTGGTATAATAATTGATATGTTCTCGGAATAGATAATATAAAGCTGTAATATAGAAGAGTAGTAGTTAATGGGTTGACCAAGGCCTGGAAAGTAGGCTACAAAGGAGCCATTTTTGCTAACCCCTGTCGTTCCCACCTAGCCGTCACCTATTCCCTCGCCGAACCATGCCGAGCTTTTGATGTAAGTCAGAATATTGGTCCATTGGAGGGAGCTAACCTCTTTCCGTTGCAACTCACCGCCCCTTTAGACGTCATGTCTTGTCTGCCGAAAACAGCACATGGGAAGTGCTGTAGGCGTTACGTCGCCCTCTCCGAATTGTGGCAAGATGAGGTCTTCCTCCACACCCGTCAGTGATCTCTCCTAAGCCTGCAGTGCTCCGTTAGGACTCCCTCGAGATGGTTGTTGCCAGTTACGTATTAACAGCCAAGCCACCTTTTGGTCCTACTTGGCTCTACAGCCCCCCACTCCTTCTCCACTGTTCCTTACTGTCTCATGAACCCAATCAATAAGTGCCTTCATGTAATGCCTAGAATCGGTTAAGGTCCCTGACTGGATCTATGATATCCGAGTCGGGCTAACTCGTCAGCCTTTTCGTTCACGATGGCCTGGTAAACATGCCAATTTCACATATTCCTCTGGTTCACTGCTCCAGGGTTCTCGACACTCTTCAACAAAAGCGTAATATAACGGAACATAATTTTCCATAAGAACAGTGTCATAATATGTTAATAAGTTATTAATTTTACATAGGTACCTTGATATTCTCCAAGGTTTTTATAAATATTCAAGATATTTTAAGTATTGTATATTATGGGATTTATACTAAGCAATAAATATACGTCACGTCGGCGTTCTCGAGTTTCAGATATGCCATGGCCCGAAAACTGTCGCAGAGTATACAACATAATTCCCTAGCTCAAAAGGATTTTGATTTGCACTAGAAGGTGTCCAGGCCAGAATTCCGCTAAATAAAAATTTGCAATAAATGAAGCCCTGCTGTTGAAATTTCCCAGCTACTCACAGTCGTTGCGACCCACGCCGGCTCTGAAATGGCAACGGAAATGGTTAGTAGAATAAACTAATTTAATCCCAGTATTGGACGGAAGTAATTTAATAAGCCATGCCCATTTTCTAAATAATATTGGCCCAATGAACTTCGACGAAGTAGTCTAAGATATAATAAGATTTTCCTCGGGACAATTATGTTAAATCGGGGAAACGGCGTAATACGCTGATAAAGTTTTTGAATTTTGGAGATTGATAGCTGCTGTATATAAAGAGTATGTATTTTGTTTAACAGCTGGTGTAAAATATTGCAATGTAATTCAAAAATTATATTATTAAAGTAAATACGACATTATTATAAGTTAACACGAGGATATCTTATTAATTTTCCTAAATCTCTCAAACACAACGAATAATGATATCTCCAAGCCCGGACAGGACCATATTTGTTAATTCCGTCACACCTATGAGTGCCATTCATATGAGATTAAAAGGGTGTCTCAAAATTAACGCAAGATTTGAATTTGCCGCCATTTGTGCAGTAAAGTGTTGGCAACCCTAAACAAAAAACAATTCGATAGCTGACAGTTTCCACAGCGTGTCACTGTTTGGTGTGGATATTGGGCTGAAGGCATAATAGGACCTTATTTTTTTTTAACTTTACTGGTGCTCGATATCGCGACATGATAACATAGTTCTTTCTGCCGAAATTGGGTGATATTGATTGTGGCCAATATGTGGTTTCAACAAGACGGTGCCACGTGCCATACAGCCCGTGAAACAATTAAATTACTGCATGAGACATTTCCAGGCCGTGTACTCTCTCGTTTCGGTGATCAGAATTGACCCCCTAGATCGGGTGATTTAACACCATTAGATTTCTTTTTATGGGGTTATTTGAAATTACAGGTCTATGTCAACAGGCCCACAACCACCCGTGCATTAAAGGAGGAGATTCAACGCTGCATCAACGAAATTCAGCCACATTTATGCAGAAAGGTCATGGGAAATTTCGACAAACGAGTGCGTATGTGCATGCAAAGCCGTGGAGGCCATTTGCCCAATGTGTTATTCCATAAATAACCCTATCCTATGTACTTTATAATTCAATAAAAAAATAACAATCAAAAGACTAAAAACTGTGTTTTCTAGTTAATTCAAATCTTGCGTTAATTTTGAGACACCCTTTATTTTCCTAATTTATTTTCTTTCTCCGTTGCAAATACGTAAATACTTATAATATCCTTAATATATTAACCAATAGCCGTTTTTACGATTTCGGTAATCACCAAACAGCATATTATTATACCTACCGTATTTTCGGAATATACCTTCCCAACATTTCGTACAGTTTCAGGAAACATACATCAATTATAAAATTTCACTTGTAATCTGGTTATTTGAAAAAATATAATAATAATAATTTAAACGCACATCTACATCTAAACATCGATAAATACTAAAAGGTGATGTATCCGAGACTTAGGGGTATATTTTAAATTTAAATTTAAATTAACTACTTTGAAAGCTTTGCAAATGCTTGGATTTGTACTTAGGAACTGCTCGGAACTATCTATTAATATGTTAAATAACTGTATTTATTGTTCACAAGCAAGATCGTTAGTTGATAATTCTACAATTTGGTCCCCTGGTATTAAATACATATTAATTATCCTTGAACAGGTACAAAATAAATTCCTAAGATATTGTGTATAGAGATGTTACGATGGAATGTGTTTTTGTCAGAGCTTTATAAATTTAATTATCAAGCTCTGACAATAACACATTCCATCGTAATATCCAATCTGGAACTAATGACTCTCGAAAATCGAAGATTAAAATTTGATTCTGTTTGCTATTAAAAAATTATTTGCAATTTATACAATAATTACTGGCACTGGCACTTATAAAATTTATGATCCCTAGTAGGCCGCTGAGGCATCACAATCTTTGTCATGTGAATATCATGCCAAACTGACATACCAACTGCACGAAGGAGTCTTTTTTACTTACCCACATTCCATAAATACCACCCAGCGATTCTATAAATAAATATAATATCGATCCCTTTAACCTAAACCTTAGTTTAACAATATATATTAAATAATATTCTGCAGTAAACTGTTCTACTCTGTATATGGTCTCTTGAATGTAAATCTAAGTTAGTTCACAAATATTCTGTTGAATTAAATGTTTTTTTATTTCTATTATGTTTATCGCTTTTTATGATACAATTTTACCAATATATATATATATATATATATATATATATATATATATATATATATATATATATATATATATATATATATATATATAATTTAATACATGTATTAATAACAAACTGGATTATTACGATGCTATATATAGATATAGCATCGTAATATATATGATCAAATTAAAATATTGTTATATAGTGGAGAAGAGAAAGTGTTAATAAATAAACTAGTATGAAAATTTCTATCCGCTACTTAACCTAATATAAAATTATTGACATTTCTGACATTTGTAGAAGTTTGGGGTATTAAGTCCGAATTGGTTTCACTAAAATCTTATATCTACGAGCTCTATTTAAAATTATTCTTTTATTAAGGTTAGCAATTAATAAATTTAGAAAAACTATTCAAAAGTTTTGATATCTCATTTTATAGTCATAACTTATATTCGAATGGTATGATAAGGATACCTTAACTTTGTCTAATGTTGCCTCTTGACGCTTTTATTTTCTATTGTTTCATATTTATTTTATTTTTATTTTGCGTTTGTCCGTCTAAATTTGGTTAAATTTCATCATGCCCCATCCATATGGCTTCCATGTAACTGAATAACTCATTTAATAATATTTTCCCTTTATTTCTCTATGCAAGCTGCTTCCAAATTTATATCTCCAATCTTCGGTTCTTATTTTCTCCCCTGACCTTTGCTTTTTTCCTCTCAAATTATTATCTGCAAACTCCTTCCAAATTTCTCTCTGCAATCCGTTGCATATTTTCTCTCCAGTCTTATTTTTCTTGCTTGGTTTCCACCCTTTTTGTTTTCCTGCTCTCTTGGTTCATTTTTCGAATAAAGTCTATGCCATGTCCCATTCTCTATACTAATATATAGATATTAGCCATGCGCACTTTCTTATAATTATATTTTCCCTATAATTACCTCCGAATTATAATAATATATGCTGTTGTTGCTGGTACTATGAAAATACGGAAAATGACCGACATCATTGTACTAAAAGCGTGTAACATAGCGACATTTATAAGAACACAAGGAAACAAAACATACTACAAAAAATGGGAATATAACATTTTTATATTGAGGTCTCCACATCTTCTTATTTTTAAATGGGTCTGCAATGGCTTTATTCTCAGAGTTTGGAGGAAACAACATCTTATTGCCATAATGAAGTAGTAATTATTTTTTAATTTCTCTCCGGAAACGTAAACGAGGTTTACCAAGGCACATTATCATAGTTTCTGTGTAAGTTAAGAGACGCTAATTTATCAGAATTAGTGAAGAATACGAATGGTGCACCTCCAATATTAAGCCACACTTACACACAATTTAGTTTAGCCAACTAACTGCCCTTAGCAATTAGAACTCCACTACATATAAGTAATTACTATTCTAATTAACGATTTAATCGCTCCACAGCTATGCTCTTTGTATACTATATTAAATCAGCAAACTACTACGGTTTTACTGGGACTCCGAGATTGTAATTTCACTAAAAAATGCAATGAATAAAATGTCAGGATCATTCTGGCTACACAATTGATAGTATCGTGAAAATTGTTATATATTCTTAGATACTGTAATTGTTATATACTTATATACTGTTAGATTTTTGGAACCCACTTTTTAAAGGCATAAAATCCGTCGATAATTTGAAATATCTTTGAAGAATTCTCTCGGAAGATAACAAGGTCAGAATATAAAATACTTATATTCTTAAAAAATACCTGAGTACACATACCTGAGTACGAAATATTATCGCTATTGGTAAGACGCAGTAACCGTTAGCACTAGCAAATGGGGTTGATATATTTAGATGTACACAGTACTAGGGTAGGAAAAAATTAATCTGTCAATCTGACTGCGGCGCGGTTTTTTTTCTGACACTCTATTTTTCTTGACATATAAAATAGGCATCGCCTACCACGCGTGCCCGGTGCATTTCCAGGGCCCTTTCTTTACAGCACACAACGTCTCGCTCTGCCGACTGGTCATCTCTCCTTTGGCCGGTGGGGGTCTCAGGTATTTGGTTATCGTTGGTTTTGCCTGCCGTGTTCAGGCTTTGGAACTTGTTTTGCGTTTTTATTTCCATAGCAGATTTTTTAGCTATGTTTGGTTTCTTGGTTGTTGAAGGGTGTGTGCAGGAGGTACCTTGCTCAGTGATACGTCTCTTCTTTGAAAATTTGCACACATCTTGAATTTTTGTGCTTTTTTCAGGGCCTGTGTCCATTTTTGTAGGTCCCGTGTCAGGAACCACATGTACGTCAAAATTTTTTGAATTGGATTTTTTTTCGAAATTTTCGGTGTTTTGGGCGATGCTGCACTGGCGAAGGAGGTTGTATACACTGTTTCTACCACAATGAGAGTCTTTGAAATGCTTGAAAAGCGCGCTTTACTCGACTTTACTTGCAGGAGCGTTACATAGCCGAGCGTGACGCGTGACGTCCTAGTCTCAACACCCACAAAAATATAAGTGCAGAGCGCGCCTAAAGAAGTTTTCACCTCAAAAAATTAAAAAGTTTAAACGAAATATGTAGAAAACAAAATTGTGTACAATTTTGCAGTATTATCTTTTTCATCTGCGACCAATAGTTTCCGCACTACGGCGAGCCATAGGTGGGATTTCATTGCAATTTTAAACAAAATCAGAATTTCATCGAGGATTAGGACAGTGGCGGATTAAGACAGTCGCGGATTAAAACAGCGGATGAAGTTCGCCATCAAACAAATCTGTAATGTTTTAGCGCCAATGTATGTATTTACCCTGACGGTGGATGTCATCCCTTCTCGTGGGTAGAAAGTTTTTCACGCAAAACAACTCCGGAAATGGATAGAGATAAATTTTATGTAAAAAATGATCTACAAAGTGTTTTAGATATATCGATATTTTTCGAGTTATCGCGATAGAAGATGTTAAAAATGCATACTCGAAATGAGCTCACAAATACTCGTAAATTCAGAATATTACTATGCTTTTCAATATATCATTCATAAGTTCATACTGTAAATAATTATACGCATTAATTAAGTCATTGCAGATAATTATCGGACCACGATTAATGTTTATTTGTAGATAACAAACTTTTAGTTGATAGTGAAGATTACCAAAATATAAACTGCAAAACAACTGAGGGTGTGTGTCAATAGGTGATGTGTGACTTAACAATTAATTTATGTAAGAGTTTACAAGGGATATATTACCTCAAGCTCTCAGTCACCGAGTGAGGTAGTGAGGTTTGAACCACGAGTGATGTGTGAGTCGACAAGTTTAATGTGACATTTAGCTGTGAGTCAACAAGTGATGTATGATAAATAAATCCTGTGTAACTGAGGTGAATGATTCAGATATTGTAATTAAATAGAAATCATTGGATTGATCCTAAGAAGTAATAAATGTAACCACCGCTAAAAAGACCAATAAACATTCAAAGTTCCTAAAAAGTCTTATTCTAATTCGAAAAATATTAAAAAAGACGAGGTCAATCACATTGCAACGAAGACCTCGACCACTGCAGGATTAATGAGCATTTTGTGGATTATATTGGGAGCAGTTAAATTTAGAGCGTCTTATTAGGGGATCCATAATCAGATTGTGAAGAAATATGAAAATTATGAAGGCATTTTGAGTAATAAATGCAGACTTAAAATGGAATAATGATGTAAAATGTATTCATAAAAACCAAAGATTCCAATAAAGCTGAGACTTTCAAGTGATCTTGTCCCTTATTTATTACACCACAAAATTTTATTTCGACGAATTTCGGAGACGACATTAGTAACTAAATAGTAATTGTACCGTTATCTACTTTGCATGAACCAGAGACTAATGAAAAGAATATATATATATATATATATATATATATATATATATATATATATATATATATATATATATATATATATATATATATATATATATATATATATATATATATATATATATATATATATATATATATATATATATATATATATATATATATATACACTCCCCGGCACAAAATTCCGTCACCCTAAAATTTTGCCCAATTTTGATGTTTTATAACTTTTTTATTTTTCATCTGATTTTCATAAATTTTTTACCAGTCTGTAGATCAGTTCATTGTGTGTCTTTTTAATTATTGTAATAAGTCATATTTTTCGTCCAGGCAATATTATACAGGGGTAAATCAAAGTGTTGTTTTTTGTCGTAAACTCAAAACACCCTGTGGAAAAATTGAGGCGAATAATTTTGTTTACAAACTGTTTGCTGCCATCTTAGACGTATTGTAAATATTTTGTTTTTTGATTCATCCCATTATCTCATTTCTTCTGCGAGCAGCAAAATTTCAAATGAAACGCTGTTAATTTTATCATTTTTAATTAAGAAACATCGACGTTGGCTAAATACGCGGTTATTGTGACAGAATATTTGACAGTACAGTTAATTTAGTGTGTTGTCATCATGGTAACTACAGCAGACGTAGGTAGAATTGTTGCCTTAATAGAGGATGGCCGCAATAAGAGTTATGTCTCCCGTACTTTGGGAATTGCGCGGTCTACAGTTTGTGATGTTTGGAATAGGTATCTACAGACGGGAAACTTTATTAGGCGGCAAGGCTCTGGCAGAAGGAGAATGACCACTCAAGCTGATGATCACTTTGTCATTATGAGTTCTTTAAGAGATCGAAGAGCTACTGCTGTGTATCTAAAAAATGACTTGCAAATGGTACGTCGAGTAAGTGTAAGTGAAAGAACGATACGTAGAAGATTGTTAGAAGCAGGATTGCATTCACGAAGGCCAGCAGTATGTCCAAAATTGCTTCCTCGGCATCGACAACACCGACTGAGATTTGCAAGAGCGCATGCTGACTGGACTGTAGAACAGTGGGGAAACGTACTATTCACAGATGAATCCAGGGTTTGTTTAAGGTCGCCGGATGGTCGTGAACGGGTATACAGACGTAGAAATGAAAGATATGCAGACTGCACCATATCTGAGCGACTGCAATATTACGGTGGTTCAGTCATGGTTTGGGCGGGTATTTCTACCGATGCACGTACTGACCTTGTATTTGTTGAAAATGGAGCACTAACCGCCCACCGTTACATTGAGGAAATCCTCCAAGAAATTGTTGTTCCATTTGCTCCTTTCATTGGGAACCAATTTACATTAATGCATGATAATGCTAGACCTCACGTTGCACGGGTAGTGAGCGACTATCTGGATGAGGTTGGACTTCCAAGATTGGACTGGCCCGCATGTAGCCCGGATCTCAACCCAATCGAACATCTTTGGGATGTTCTTAAAAGAGCACTCCGTCGCCGTCCTGTGCAACCACTAACCTTGCAAGACTTACGGCTGGCGCTGACAGAAGAATATCAGGCTATTCCTCAAGACAGAATAAGTAATCTTATTAATTCGATGCCACGAAGAATGCAAGCTGTCATTGCTGCGAGAGGAGGACATACACGTTATTAAAATTTGTCTTTGTTAATTAATTTTGTGATATACCTAGTGGATGTTTTTGTTAATAAAAATAAGCTTGAAATCAGCGTTTCATTTAAAATTTTGCTGCTCGCAGAAGAAATGAGATAATGGGATGAATCAAAAAACAAAATGTTTACAATACATCTAAGATGGCAGCAAACAGTTTGTAAACAAAATTATTCGCCTCAATTTTTCCACAGGGTGTTTTGAGTTTACGACAAAAAACAACACTTTGATTTACCCCTGTATAATATTGCCTGGACGAAAAATATGACTTATTACAATAATTAAAAAGACACACAATGAACTGATCTACAGACTGGTAAAAAATTTATGAAAATCAGATGAAAAATAAAAAAGTTATAAAACATCAAAATTGGGCAAAATTTTAGGATGACGGAATTTTGTGCCGGGGAGTGTATATATATATATATATATATATATATATATATATATATATATATATATATATATATATATATATATATATATATATATATATATATATATATATATATATATATATATATATATATATATATATATATATATATATATATATATATATATATATATATATATATATATATATATATTATATACATGGTTAGTAAATTGATATAGATACATTTTGATTCAAAATTAAAACGTTTATATTCTTCTTATTTAGTTTGATTAGAGCATGAAAATACTTAACCTCAAGTTGAGTTCAAAATAATAGCCTGATAATGGTTCTGTAAAACGTTTAACTTATCAATTTTACTTTATGCTCAAGAATATTTTGTTTTCAAATATTGTTGACTATGTATTTATTGACTAAATTTACTATAGAATAAAAATAGATGGGTTCGCAATTTAATTAGCACATATTTATTTTAAAATGATTTACACTTTGAAAATGAGTCAATATTACTAATACCCTACTGGTGGTTTGCTGCAACGGCAAAACTGCAATGGCGTCCTTGTTCAAGAAAACTTGTTCCTTGTTCTGCAATGACGTCTATTACTGCCTCGGGACTAAATAATTCAACATAGACTTGTGTAGATATATTCTTTTCTTCTTAGTAATCCTTATGCGGATACGATAAAATCACTTTTAGAGCTCTCTAGGACAGCCTAGGTATCTAACTACTATGTCCAAACTTTAATAATTAACATGA
>CAXKVY010012116.1:0-29616 GCA_964058915.1 Tetropium fuscum
CCCTACGAAATACAGTGCTTAAATTCAACATTTGTCGATGGGTACAACTGCACCAACTACTTGAATATATCGCTCAATAGCGATAACGAAAACAAAGACTGCAAACCATATTATTTAGTAGATGTAAGTACATGTTGGATGAGTAACGTTATTCTTTTTGATTATCGCTGTGCATATGTTAACAAAAGAAGATTCAGCAGTAACTGTATGTGACAGTGGATGAATACTTTAGGATTTATAAGGATGCACATTTTTCATTGTGTAGCTCCTTTACAAAAGTAAGGTACAATATCGCTGCTAGAATTGCAGTCTGTGTAGGTTAATACTAGTATTTTATAATGGATGATGTAATTTAGTAGACAGTTTAGTTCGCATACATAAACTGTTACTTAGAATTAGACGATTCGGAAACTCTCAGAGCAATATCTGAAACAGTGCGGAGTATACAATTTCTAATAACAAATAATTACATATTACGGCAGGTCTTGTACCTACAAATTATAGTGGAATTGCTTAGAGAAGATAGCATATAGACCGGGAGGTAGTTATAGATTTTCAGACGTGATTTTACCCAGTATGCCTTTTATGCAGTAGGGTATTATGATATGCATATTATGATGATAAAAAATGGTAACTTAAAGAATCATCCCGGGGACTTCGTATATTAAAGTTAGTTAACATTTTTTGTTTGTAAATTATTAATTAAATTTTTACATTTATATACGATTTTAATCATGCTGCCATGTGTTCCAAAACAAAGTTAAAACAAGTAAAATACTATAGCAAAGTCATAGGCATAGTTTCGGTGTGCTTGTATTTAAAAAATTATTTATCGGCGTTTTTAAACAGGCTGCCATTAAGAAGTATACATAGTATGCTAGGATAGTATATGTAGATAATATATGAAGATAATATATGATAGTATATGAATATAATATATGAAGAAAATAATATATGAAAAAGATAATATATGAAGGAAATATATCAAGTCCCCGGGATGATTCTTTAATTTATCATTTATTACCATTAGAATATGCATATGATAATACCCCTCAAAAGGCATACTTGTTAAAATCATGTTTGAAAATCTGTCACTAATACGTCATCATACGCATAGGCCGATATCGCTACATATCGATACGGATCTATTGATAACTATCAATGTATCTATAACTATCTATCTAGTCCAGGCGGTATGTTTCTGGTTGAAGTTGGAAGGCTCATATGATCGTGAATTTTTACTTTAATGGCTTCGAAATATTATTCGAAATGATAATTTCACTATGCACTATTCAGTTCGAAAATCTGAGTAAAGGAAAAAAAGATTTTTTACCAAAGTTATTTTATATGTAGTAACATCATATTTGGTGAAATGTAACTTTTAAGTGTGGTAAACCATCACACCAAATTTCAACAAAATCTGTCGTATAGTTTGTGCACAATATTATCAGATTAAAAAAAAATAATTTTTGCAAATTTAATAGGGTAAGAACTAGAGCTACTAGAAATACTAGAGATACTTGAAAATTGTTTCACATATAAAATGGAACTCAAACGTTCAAATGCATTTTGAAATATTACAATCCGTTAATTAGGAGAGCCGTGAGATACATTTTTTACGTATTCAAATAAAAAAAATCCAGACAATTTGATTTAAAAAAATATTTTAAATGATGAAAATTTAATTTAGCTATGAAATTATATTTAATATCTTATTATTATATTTATCTATTAATCATTTAAAGTTTTCAGTCTACGTCTTGTATACATTGGACTTAATTCATTTGTATGATCAATATCTTCGACCTCTACTTCTTCATCTTCTAACTGAAATGAGTTCTCAGGAGTCCTCTCTTCATCGTAATCATCTTCCACGTTGATGTTCACAGGTGTTTTGAGAATTGCTGCATTTTTACATTGTTGCTCTTGACAATTAATACAATTATCGGAATACTTAACCACGCTTGACATAACTTTTCGATCTTTACACAACTTTGATCGATCGTAACTCCGGAACTAATCAATGAATCATCAATTTTTTTCTCAGAGAAGCGTCTTTTCAGATACTTTCACATCCTGCTTATGAAAAAAATCCTAAAAAATTTAGTTTTTTAAATTTTTTATAAGAGAAAACATTAAGCATTTATTAAAAAATCACCACGGCTCTTCTAATTAACGGATTGCAATTTATTTTTTTTTAAATCTGAATTGTAACAAAGTGCCAGAAATATAAGACCCATTTTGATGAAATGTGGTGTGATGGTTTATCACACGGAAAAGTTATATTTGGCCAAATATGCAGTTCCTAAAGGTAAAATAAGTATTAGAAAAAAAAACGTTAAAAAGCTCGTCTTTTACCCCTTTTTAAGTTGTGTTTGTTAAATTTGTAAAATTAATAATAATTTTTTTGTTTCGCAACTAGCTCCATTTTAAGTATTATTACGATAGGTATTAAGGTGTAAGGTATTAAGGTATTTTTATTTTTGGTTTAGAATTTTTTGCTATATTTTGTAATATAGGTATATTTATTTTATTGTTTTGTTTTTTGTTGAGAATTTTTTGCTTTATTTTGGAATTTTATTTTTCCATTTTCAAGTTTATTTTTCACGGCTACTTAGCTATTTTGTACATATTAATTTTTGTTTCTTGTGAGAAATATAGCTACTGGCGAACCACCCAATAAAAAATGGTAACGCGCTGAAGCAATACTTCATGAGTGGTGGGGAAACTTTCGGCCCCCTAAAAATAAAATGCCTGCGACCATGAACACTTTATAGGTAAGAGTTGCTGGTCAGTGAACTTTCTATATTTATTAGAACTAGTGTATCTGGTAAGATAATATTTGTAACCTACGTAGAATCTAGAAGCATCAAAAAATATTTTATAAATGTTAACCTAAAAGTATATCTCACTCAAGCAAACTTTAGTTTATCATTTCAGTAGTTTAAAGATATCTAAAACAATATGGCAACTAAGTCAATAAATCGCGTCACGCGATGTGATGACGCAACTGTCTTGTTTCCTGGTATGAACTATATATGTTTCAGTTTTGTTAAAATATGCACAGTTTTTCCTAATGCCGACTAGAATGTTCTCAAATAACCTATCCTTTTCAGTATCTTTTACTCCTGGTGTTGATTTCGATGATTGCGTGTGCAGTTTACCAAATCCTTATCTCGCTGCTGAAGACAATTATCCTTCTGGGAGGAATGATAGGTTTCCTGGCCGTCTACGTAACATACTCCAAGGAAATGCATACGATTCCGTGCTTGTACACAGCCAGGTAAGGCCGAGTTATTCCAATTTTCATGAATTATGCATGTCAGGACGATGGGGGTGTTCCGGATCGTTCCTCCTGAAATGGTGGAAATGAGAATGCAAATGTGGGTAATTGTAGATATGTTCTTGGGCAGCTAAAACATGCGAACTTTTGTGTAATGTGCAGGGATTACAGATTTGTAGCTGATTACTCGGTCAATGAATAGTCAGAAGATTTAAATACAATTTCTTACTTTGGTTGTTGGCAAATATACGTCCGACTTCTTCAAGATACTGATACTTAAATTTGATGTTACTAGTACAGTAGTACAGTGAAATTAAGATTTTAATTCGTACAAATTTACATAAAGCGGTAATGTATTCTAGGGAACCATATTGTTACCATACTAAAAGCCCCGAATATAGAGTGAGTTTTTAGGGATTTTCTCGTAAACGGTCAGATTTTTGAAATTGCACAAGATTTTATTTTTATAGGGTTTACCTTGGGATGGTAGCAATAAAACGACTAATTATTACTTAACGTTTCGGTCCCTTTTTTGGGCCTTTTTCAAAAGAGGATTTTATTTATGACATATTTAACATAGGCAAAAATTACAGTTTTAATTAATTTTAATTAATGTTACTAGACTGTTCGATAAGTATCATAGGGAAGAACAGTCAAGAAACCGTACGAATTTAGGCTATTTTATATTTTATTATTACTCTAATTTTAGTTATGTTATTATTATGTAGATGTATATTTATAGTAAGTAGGTATGTATATACGTATATAAGTTTATATATAGAGAGAATATTTTTTTAAATTTATTTAATATTTTTATATTAACCAATTATTGTAGATTGTAGAAAGATGTTCTCCATCTTTTTTGTTATTGCATGCATTAGGATTTTTTTTGAATATAAATTGATTCCATAATTAGCCGTGTTTTATAATTTTGTTCTTTATTAATAACTTTAGTATTTTCGTAGTTTAATTGATTATCTGTTTCATTAAAATGTTTTTTAGAGCTGTAATATTAGCTGAATATTTGTGACCTTTTAAACGTTCTTCAAGAAGTTGCATTGTTTGGCCAATGTAAACTTCATCACATTGTTTAGATGGAATTTCGTATATACAGTGTGTAGTTTTTTCGAGTGGATTTTTGTCTTTTAATGTTGTCTAAAGGAATTTTAAGTTTGTATTTTTGTGTGCTGTGTGAATATCAGATGTTTTTAAAATGTTTGAAATATTTTCTGATAGTTGTGGTATATATGGTAAGGCAATATATGTTTTATGAGTATCAGTTGCATCGATTAGTGGTGGTTGAGAATTGTGGTATCTGTGAATTCTGTTTTTGAACATTTTGTTTATTAGAGAAAAAGGATGGTTATTATTTATTAAAACATTTTTTGCTTTTTCTTTTCTAAAAATGGCAGACAACCAATTATTACATTTTTTATTGTTGTAGGGGTTTTTTGAGTTGAAATTGGTATATCTACCAGACCATGTTGTTTTGTGTATTCCATTTTGTTAATATTTCAGTTTTATTAATTATTAAACAAACATATGGCTGTGCAATGAGTTCACCAATAGTGTCTTTATCTAATGGTTTATTCATTAAAGTGGATATAAATATGTGTAAGCTTTGAGGAATATCCTCTGATTCACCCAATTTTATGCTTTCAGTGGAAGGATAATAGTTAGTTTCGAAATAAACAGAACGAATATCTTCTTTAATAAAAGAAGCCACATCGTTTATTATACGAAGCTTTTCGTCTATTTTGTCACTTATCTTATGTTTGTACCATTGGCCATGTGACAATTTTTCAGTGGTTCCTCTGAAACATATCACACGTAATGTTCTATAACTTCATTTTTATAACGTTCAAATAGCTTCTGTTTTAAATCATTATAAGACCAATTTTCTCAATTATCTGGTACATTCATCTTAGCCTGTAACTCCTTTATCAAAAATTGACAGACATCATCTTGATGTTAATCTATGTATGGACACAATTGATTAAATGCCTCCACTAAATATTTGTCAATGTCGCTTTTTTCTGGATCTGCCAATTTTTTAAGAATTTCACAAAGATCTCCACAAAAAATACAATTTTGTTTAAAACAAAAATCATATTTCATAGATGATCGGAGCCGAGATGAACTAGGTTGATTTACATCTACGTTTTTCATGTCCGATTTTAGGCTAGTGGCAAGAATATAATTTTTCCTACATATTTAATGTACAGAAATTTGTTCCAACACCCTCAAAATGTTTCCACTTATCATCATTTCCTTGCATTAATTAATGTCACAAGTTCTTTCATTTTAACACATACTTAAGTCGAGTGCTTATTAGCTTCCATAGTGTCTTAAAAATATTTACCGGGAGCAGCAACAAGATATAATAAATTTTATAAACGGTCACTCTATCAAATAAAATGCACCACACTTATTAGAACTGATTAGCGCATTATTTATATTAGGTATAATACTAATGAATACTCTCTATTTAGCCAACAACTACGGACCACATAAGCAACCAATTAAGTAACAAGTAGTAATGTCGCAGACGCAGTGCGCGAGGCTACATAAATCTGCCGCCTCTCATTATATGATTTCGTTTTTGAAGGTTCCGGCACTTATGGGCACTTTTAGTATAATATTAAGTACATATCCCTACACCTATTTCCAGGGAAAACAACTATGTAAATTTGTTCGAATTTTCAGTGGTTTTCAAGCTAATTTGTCTGTACTATACAGGTTGTTTAGTAAGGCGATGGTAACCCGCATAGAGGTGATAGAGGGGTCACTTGCCATCAATATGAACCAATCACCTATTTGAAGAATTCTGAAATTTATAAGCGACATGACCATAGAATTTTTCATGGGTTGCAAGTTTACGTATTTCGGATAAAGAAAAAAAATATTTCAAAATATCAAAAGTTAAATTTAGTGCGTAATGCTTAACATAAATGATGAAAAATAGATTTTTAAAAAAATAAAAAATACCGTAGGTAACATTTTTTCAAATTTGCATAAATTCCTACCTGGATAAAAAAATATTTGGCGTATAGGAAATAAAATTTTAATGAGTTTCCAGTTCTTTCAACTTGCGCCTGAATGGCGAATTTAACCTAAAAGTTGTAAAAAGCGTTTTTTGCAAATAACTAAAAAACTATAGCTCCTATCGAAAAAAGTTAAAAGAGGAATATGTAGATATTAAAATAATGTTTTAATGAATCTTATCGTAGTATTTTTTTATCGAAAATATGGATATTTAACATATACGTGTATGAATTCTCAACGTTTACTGCGCCGGCGCCGTCCAGATAGTTTTGGTAAAAAAAATTATCACGGCTCCTAATGGTCGTAGAGAATTTTTTTTTTTTTCGATTTCGTGAAAAAACACCAGTAATTGATACCCGTAACTGGAATTTCCGCCATATAAAAATTGAGAAAATTATAAAATTAATTATTAATTTTTATTAATAATATTAATATTAACATTAATAATAAATTATCAAATTAATTTACTGACCCTTGAAATAAAAAAATTGGATACAACTGTCCTATGGGATGATAGTGCAACTCTTCACGAATAAAATGAGAGTTTGCTCGATGCTCTAGCACGAGCCCCCGTGAAGATATAGCGAACTTAATAGAGAATCTTTGTCTCGAAAAATTGACATATCTAGATAATCAATATTTTAAAATTTTTCAAAAAAGTTTTTCATTAGCTTGCCATGAGCTATATCTACCCCAAGTAACAGATATGGGAACGTTATTGTTAAGTTCTAGTTCTAAGTTCTAGAAAACCCGATTTTTAGCGATATTTTCGATAAAACTTGAAAATTACGAAAAATATCGAAAATTATTAAAGAAGCATTTTGATAGATTTTTTTAATGTCTAAAACTTTCTTATTTTTCAGTTATTTACAAAAAACCGCTTTTTGCATCTTTGCGAATTTTTTAGGTTATGTTAGCCATTCAGGGGTGAGTTGGAAGAAATAAAAAAGCCTATTTAATTTTCATTTCCTATAATACCTTTTTTTTATTGAGGTAGGAATTTATGTCACCACTAGTCTAGAATGCTTGGACTATATGTATGTTTGGTTTTATGGATGCCAAAATGACCCCTCTACCACATCCTTCCAGATCGGCATCGCCTTATTATCAAACACCCTGTATGCATGCATTGATCGGCACAAAGACCAGGCACTTTCCATTTTGGTTAAGTTTGTAGTTTTATTTTTTCCTTAGACCAACTGAAATGATTCTTTAGGCAAAACGTAGATTAATTATTATCTTTATGGACAAAGTTTAAATCGCACTGTGGAGTTTCCCCAACTCGGACATTTTGGGAATTTTCGAATACCAATAAAGGCATTGTTCTGGCCATTTTGAGCTAGTAAAAATGTTGTCTGGGTTAAAACCAATTGCACTGGCCTAATTTACGATATTAATAGAAAATGATTCAAGAGATTTTAGTGCATGGATGAGATTTTTTAACTGAAAAAATGAGACGTTTTACGCATATACAGCAACTTAAAAATGTCACGTTTCTTTGACAGTTGTACAAAAACATAATTTTGCTTTCCCTTGTATAATATGATCTACGTCAATTTTTGTTTTTAATCCATAAATACGTTGCGAGGCTTTTTCCTATCAGCGGTAATATCTCGGGCGCCAAACTCGGTTTTCTCGTGCCTACAGTTACCACGTTACCCCAAAGATGACACAATGGGGGCCTTAGATAGCTTCGAGTTGGAGATCGGAATGACAGGGGTCACGTCACGTTCGGGGAATAGAGAATATTATCTTTTACAGTGAGACAACCTCTTTGATATTAACACTGTAGCTCAGAATTTCTACTTCGTTACAAGGTTATAAATGCGAATAATTTATCTCCGTTTTTTCTAAAGATTCATTCAAATCAGTATAAGGAAAAAAATACACAGACAACCAGACCAGACCAGACTTAACTTAACCAAAATTAGAAAGTAAGTTTTTAATATAAAATATTATATTCGGCAATACCTCATCTTATAATATTTCTTTCAATATTTATGTTTCAAGTAGTCTTTGCCTAATTTTTAACATACACATGAATAAAATAATCCACAGTACAACCCTACCTTTTCAATATTATAAGAAAACATATAACTTTATATTAACCTCTAGGTATCTGAAAGCATATCTGAAAGCGTATAAGCATATATAATCTTATAATCCTCATGACATTGAAAGCGAATAGAACTGTTAAAATCGCTACTAGAGACTACGAAATAATTGCTATACCACAATGTCATTATGCTTAACTCAAATGATTACGGCATCAAAGCAGTTTGTATAGGCAGCTTGTTATTCACGAAATATACCCCCGCTGTTCCAATACCAATTATACCGGTGTTTGCGAATCAATTACACTACTTACCCACCCCATTATTTGAAGCAAGTTATGTATTATATTATATCACTGTACGAGTTTTGGTTGGTTTCAGCGAGTTCACGTTGACGCAGCAATATGTAAACATCATTATATTGGCTGGATTCGTGATTGCCCTAATTGTTCATGGGCAACAGACTGAGGCCACGTACCGGCTAGATTTCGTCTGGAAATTACAAGCCACGGGTAAGATATTACACAATGCGGTTTATATATTTTTCTATTCACCCTATATGACATTCATCTACTCTACTCAATGCGAAGAAAGAGTCGTATTAAAAATGTGTTAATGACTTTGTACCTTTGGTGGACTTGCCACGTCATCAAAAGATCTACCCAAGAATGGATAACTCCCAGGAAAAATTGTAAATATGGTTAAAGTGATCACGATATGTGACTTACACTAGTTTAAATGGCAATGGGGTGTCGATGTCGTCTGAAATTAACGAAGGACATTGCAGCGGCTATTTGTAAACCTGTTATTACTGACCTGTAATTACTGTTGTTATTGACTTTAATGTTAGTATTTGCAGAACGTTTGCTGGTCTAACGATGCTGTTTTTTCCTTTGTCACTTCTCATATGACACAGCTAATCTGCAAGTTTGGAATTCCGGGTAACAGGTTTGCAAATGGCCGCTGCAATGTCCTACGTTAATTCTATGAAGCTTTAGTTCCTTCACTGCCAAAGAACGAATAGAGTAAAACGGACTCCAATAGATACATCTCAATCAGAGACCTACACAACCTTTGCCACACCATAGCACCAATAGCGGACTACGTCAGGAACATGTCACAAAAATTCTATACATTCAATCTGGATGATACCTTTTAGACAAACCTTCTAGAATTAAACATAAATTAATATATCAAAATTTACCAATATTTACTCAACCGATTTAGGCCTATTTCCACAGATTTTAACCGTAACTTTTAAACTGTTTTGACCACTTTATCCTTTTTGTTTGTTTACTTGTTTTTCTAGTCTTTTTGTTTCAAAATTCCACAACATTCAACTATTTTATATGCATTGCTAGGAACTATCAAATTCAATATCATTTTTCAACCCAAATTAGTGACAAAACCAGTCATTTTATAATTCGTTTTTTCCTCTTTTTATCATCTTTTAGACCTGCAATTAAGGGTTTTTCTTCAGCATTTTTGCCCTCAGAAGACCTAAAACTCTCCAAAGAAAGGCTATAAAAAAGTACTAATGATTATTCAACTGCTCTTTAAATTACTTCGATGCCCATTGGACAATGTCATCTACCAATGACAGATATTTTTTCTTTAAACGGCTCGGACCCACATCGGCGCCCAGCCTTTCAATTGTCACGACGCTTACTACGTGGATATCTGGCTCGATCCAGGCATGATATCCTGGACGTGCTTCCTTTGTATCATTAATTAAAAAAAATATTTTGAATGGATTTGAGTTGAATTATGCTGGTTAAAGATTCATAAAACTGGATGAAATAATCCGAAACATATACCAGCAAGAAATAATGAAATATTGTCTAGCCTGAGAGAGGATTAGTGAATCCTGAAACAAGCTGTTAGCTAGTCAAAGTCATTTGACTGTTTCACAAGGATTTGTATAGTTAAGAATTTCTTCAATACACTGACCTATACACTGTAATTGATGAATAGGAAGATCAAAGAATGCAAAGGATTGGGATGTTGTACATAGAAAAGGAAGATATAGCAGAATTATTGTTGTGAAAATAAAGTTCCGCATTCCACGTGTTCTTTGCATGATATTAAACATTGGCCCAAATAGTATATGAATTGCCACAACAAACTGTCCACATGAAATATATGTACCTGAGTGACTAATGTTTCATTTTCTGCTTATTTTCAGAGGAGATGGAAGACATGGAGCACTTGGAAGCATACAACAGAAAATTGCTGGCAAACATATTGCCTGTTCACGTAGCTGAACATTTCTTAAACAGCCCCAAAAATAACGACGTAAGTATGACTATTAGATTATATAAATCTCAGACACTTTCCGCTTATTCTTCATATAAATATGGAATTAAATATTTTTTAAATTTAGTTTTTTCCGAATATTTCCTAAAATATTAGTTTTTAGATAAAAATACCTATTACCAAAATTAATCCCCATTAATTTTTTTACAAAATAGGTACATTACCTCCGAACTTTACCGTAAACCTTACCGTTATGAAGATATTTAGACGTAATCTTGCTATCCATTAATTTTGGTGCACTATGCATATTTCTTTTATTTTAAGGATCACGAGATTATTAAGAAATTAAGCATGTACTTACCTAAGAAGTTAACTTCAGAAAATATACAATACTCGTTTCCACACCACCTTGCGGTAGAAAAAGGGCTGTTTTTTCCAGTGGTTTCCCCTGTAGGCCTACTTCATAGTAAAATTTAAAATAAATCTATTGTATTTCGTTTCATCGATATAGGCTTTGTTGATATTCTAAACTGTCAGCACTTCCACGCTTAAACTCAGAAACGACATTGTCTTCGGTCTGGTCTTGGGACGTTAGACGCTCTAGATCAACATCATTACTGTCGTTTTCCTCTGCATCTTCTACATTTGTGCAGGCCTGTCCTCTGCAATTGATGCAGATTGTGGAGCATTTCAATCCGATTTTTCTGCAGCCGCATGCTGCCTTGCATCCTTTTGAACATGTGCAGGATATTGTGTGTAAATGTGACTAGGTAAAAAATGAGGTAAAAATGAAATACATATAAGTGAAATGAAAGTGGGGCCGTACTAAGCCGTATATCTACTATGCGTGGTGGCGAGTATTGTATATGCAACGATATTAGTTGAATACAATATTGATACTCCCAATTCTCTTTTAATAACCGTGAAAATAAATAAATATGCATTATGCATAAAAAGTAGTAGATAGCAAGGAAAAAAATGGATTTTAGCTGAGTTACGAAATATTATCCAAATTTACGGCTAAATATCTTCATAACGGTGTAGTGGTAATCCATGGAGATCACCAGGTAGTGAGTTAAACTACCTATGCACATAAACGCAGTAGGTACACTTTGATAATGGTTTATTCAAACCGATCAATAGTAAAAGGTACAGCGAGACGTATAAAGATTAAAGCTTAATAATAACTAATTATTAATTGACCTAATTACACTGGTATATATAATGTTTACCCAGGTCAGTACAAACGGGTGTACTTAACCTAGTTCGCATTAGTTGTTTAATAACCTGGCCTTGGTCTAGTCTCTATGTCAGCACTTTATTGTTTGTATATATAACATAGTTTACCTTAAAGTAATAACATAATAAGGAATATGATAATGAGGGTAAGTGTGGCAATTATGGCACTACAACGGTTAAGTCTTAGGGTAAAGTTCGTAGGTCCCTTTTTTGTAGAAAATTTAGTGACGATTAATTCTGGTTAATTAAGTATTTTCATCGAAAAGTTAATATTTTAAGAAATATTCGGAAAAGAACTAAATTTCGACGCCATCTTTGCAATATGGCGGCTAACGCCCACCTCGCGGGAGGGGGATAAAGGGGGAAGTATATCTATCAGGAGATAAAAATAAAGCGATTAAATCAATTTCCAGATTTCCTGGAATTATTTCCCTATTCGACTGCTTGCCACCTGGCATATTAATCAATTTAGTACACAAAGTTTGTAGACGCTCTCACGGATCGAACACAAAACCGCATTAAGCTCCATCTTACTGCTAAAAAAACGATAGTTATAGCGTTTTCGTTTGCTATAAAAACTAGATCAAAAAATTGTGCGGCATTTTACAAATACAAGACGCGGTAAATCACTTCACTATGCAATACAAAAGGATATTTAGTGTAAAATCGTATACCGCCACAATTTCTTGTGAATAAAACTAGGGCCTCCAGTCCGCGGCTTACCATATCGGTCGCCATCCCTCTTCAACTCATATAAATCCCATTTCTCTTTTCGCTCACTTAGAAGGCACCTGTATGAACAAGCCGGCGATTTACTGGCTTTACTGCTCAGTGGCGTGTCATCATGCGTAACCAAGGTGAAGTGACTTCAAAAGATGTCTTATTATGTCATATTCATATACGTGCAAAACATAACAAACAATATACTGAAAAAATTTTGCATTCTGCCTGTACAACTGAGTGCCCAATTTAGACACTAAGAATTTAAAATATAAAAGAAAGAAATTAAATTGCTATTGCCCAGCAAGGATCACGGGGAGGTAAGAGCTCCCCTTTCCAGGATAGAACGTGGTTAGGTTACTTATTATTAGTATAGGTAAGACTGTTAGTAAAATTTATAACAAATGAACTCACCAATTTGCGGAATATGTTATTATTTGCACATATAGTTACACTAACATTGGTATTTTTCACTGTCACTTATTAGTAACACTCTTCACAAAAACTCACATCAGAAATTCATATCACTATTCACAATCTGAAAATAAGTCACTTTCACTACTACTGTCTTCATTTACATTTATTATGACTGGTTTAACGGGAGTATCCGAAGTATCCATCATAATATCGAGATATCACATTCTTGGTTCCACCTTCTTCACATGGTCTATACATTTTATCCAGTTGGCCGCATTTACTTCTTTGATTGCACCATTGAGAAGTTATTCACAACAGCTAACTTAAATGTTGTATTTTCTCTAGCAACTTTCCCTTTTATTTGCGCCCAAATCAAATCGAGGCAATCGAATTACCTCCATTCATCTTGCTTTGGCCATACTTCTTGAAAGCTGTAAAGTGTTGCCTTGTAAGTGTCAACAATTCAGCTTTAAGTAGTGAATCATCGTGTTAAATGTTTCTTTCTGTCAACCAGTCTTTAATTTACCCTTTCCGCCATGCAGTTGTGGGCAGCTATTCTATTCTACGAGAATGATAAGATTATTGTTTTTTTATTTTATTTCCTATATTAGGATAATTACGCGCGCCACTGGGTGCTCAGTGGCGCACGTAATTCCAGTGCTTTACTTCGACTATACTAGAATACTACGATTACTCCTAAGTGACTTAGTACTCTTAAAATTGGCGGTTACGTCAATAAATTATTCTTAATCTACAACATGCGCTGTTCAAGCGTTCTTTGTGAAAAAATAATTAAACGAGAGAGACAGTACAACGAAGTCTATTATATGTAGCTATAATTATATTCCCATAATGTTATTCTAGTACTGATTTGAATCATATGATTTATATCTATGAAGAACCGCCAACTTCAAAGATATAAAGAGTATACAAAAATGAGTCGTCGTATATAATAGATAATACCATGTGGAGGTTCTTTAATAACATTACTATCGGTAGTTTACGTTATATCATTCGATTATTCATCCCTACTTATTTTCCAATTTGGAAAAAAAATATTTTCAGATAACTATTCACGTATATATTTCGACAAAATTCAATTTAAACATCGCTTTATCCTATTAATCGTTAATGTGCCTACCAACGCGCGCATCTCTAACAAACATTAATTATTTATCTGTTTTCAACGTGTCATCAGTTTGTATCCGTTCGCTTTCTAACTCGTAATGTGCCCACAATTTGCAGGAATTATATCACGAGCAATGCGATTTCGTCTGCATTATGTTTGCCTCCATTCCAAACTTCTCGGAGTTCTATGTGGAATTAGAGGGCAATAACGAGGGCGTGGAGTGTCTCCGACTGCTGAACGAGATCATCGCGGATTTCGACGAGCTGCTGTCACAGGAGCAGTTCCGATACATCGAAAAGATTAAGTCCACGGGGGCAACTTACATGGCGGCATCAGGTAAGAAATTTTCAATTAAAAAAATATTTAGAAATGTATACCCATTTAGATTTTATTGTTATAGTGAAACTGATACTGAAACTGACATTCGTCACTCGATGTTTCCACATACTTCGTAAACACGTCGAAACTCTTTAATCTTACCACTTTCAAACGGCGCGAAAAACGAAACGCAACTGTCGCAGAGACCTCGCGTCTTCAAAAAGTTCGTGAAAAGTTGCATTTTTTACACGAGTTTCTGTTGTGTTTTTGTTTTATCCGTTCGGTGGAAAACCTTTAAACATTATCATTTTTGTTTTCTTCATTATATAATTCTTATAAATGCGTTATTTAGTGCATAATATAAAACTTTGTTTTATTTTCTATTCGACTGTTTATTTCCACGTCTGTATGTATGTCTGTTTACCCCTAAATACTTGAGTCTAATTTTTTTTGTGCCTCTATTTATTCTGTGTATGTGTATTCTGTATTTAAATTTTTATTTTTTTGGTTCATTTTTCCTATTGCCATCATTTTTGTCTTGCTAATGATCATTTTCAGATTGTTCTTTTTTAGTGCTTCATTCCAAGTATTCAAGTTTATTTGTGTTTTTATTGTTTTTATTTGTTTATTTGTCCTTTTTTGCATATATTATCACTACATCAGGTCGTCAGTAAAGGCAGTCTCCTGATTTTCACCTGTATTGGAGAAGAAAGATGGAAGAAACACTTCGAGGAACTATACAAGAGAACAGAAATATCAAAGTATATGAAGGAGAGAAGGAGGAAAGAATCTACAGGAGAAGTGAAGATCACAGGGGACGAAGTCATTAAAGCATTTAAAGAAGAAAAAGCTGCAGATTTTGAGAACAGTTTTAGAAAAAGAAGATCATATGTCGATGTCCATACACATACCAAGAGACGTAATAGAAAGAAAGCTATCGGAATAATATGGAAATACATCTAGATTTCAGTCAGGCGTTCAGCTAACTGAATAGAAATCAGTTAATCAAACATTTCAAAATCATAGACATAGACCAAAGAAAATCAGATAATTAATAAAGATGGTATTGAAAGAATCAAACGTAGTTAGTAATACAATACAACAGAATACAACAAAAGAAACCTCAGTAAAAAAAACCTCAGTAAAAAAACTGTGAGACAAGTAGACTATCTCTCTGCTTCACTCTTCACTATATAATTCAAAGACATTTAATGCTACGTTTCACACATCTACCGGTCTGACCCACATAACTACATAGTTACGTGCTAGTTTATATATACTATTATATATTTGTAATTTTGAGTATTGGTCTTTATTTATCAGAAATATTTGACAATTTTTCTAATTTTCTATATTTTATATCTTACTGTTATCTTCTCTGGGGTATGTTTAAATTATCTGACATTTTTGATATCTAGTTATTTCGAATAACATAGAATATTATTGCCTATTTTAACGTTTTATAATGTAACGTTTTTGTTATGTAAACAGATACAATATGCAGACGTATAATTGCTTCCACATAAAAAACGTCATTGTTTGGTTCCATAAAAACTAAATTGATTATTTCACGACCTCTGTAGTTGAACTTACAAATATATTTGCTCAATTGAATATATATTTATAAAATTCGATATTTGCAAGAGCTTTTCGATTTGCAAGCGCTTTTGATATTTGCCTTCTAAGAGTCCCGTTCAATATTGCAGGCTTGACACAGAGCACGTGCGACATGCAGGGCTACCGTCACGTGACCGCAATGGCGGACTACGCCTTGAGGCTGAGGGAGCTGCTGGAAGAGGTGAACCAACATTCGTTCAACCACTTCCGTATTAGGATAGGAATCAACGTGGGCCCTGTAGTGGCGGGGGTAATAGGGGCGAGGAAGCCCCAGTATGACATCTGGGGTAATGCTGTGAATGTTGCCAGCCGGATGGATAGTACCGGAATATGTGATAAAATACAAGTAAGGAGTTTTTTATAATATTTCAAACGTTAGTTTTGTCTAGCAAATATATAATATATATATATATATATATATATATATATATATATATATATATATATATATATATATATATATATATATATATATATATATATATATATATATATATATATATATATATATATATATATATATATATATATATATATATATATATATATATATATATATATATATATATATATATATATATATATATATATATATATATATATATATATATATATATACATACACACATATATCTGTGGCTTGGTTCTAAAAGTCATAAAATGGAAATTTTGGCAAATCGATTTTAAAATAATGCTCTAAGTTTGAGGGCGTTTTTAAACTGCTATTCTTTCTTTTTATCTTATCTTCAAAAATTTAAATTAAATTAAAAACAATAAGTATCAGCTACATTAACAATTATAGTAGTTATGAACCGTAGTTATTCCGAGTGGGCCAAAGTTTTTGCTATTTTTACGTTTGCCCAAAACTTTTTTGATTATATTATGTCGCTGCTTAGGGAAAAGAATTGACTATTTTGTATACTTTAACGATAAACGTTCGATTTAATAAAATTCAATTTAAGTCCTTGCAGATTGAAAATGACAAAAATACGTTTTGTATGATTACGTATACCTTCGCCCTCCATGGATTGATTTTTCTTATCGATATAAAACATAACTAAAGATCCATTTTATTATTTTTTGAATTATCTCCACAAATTAAAATTAAAATAAAAAATTTACCCAAAAGGGGCTATTTTAAAACGCTGTTTTAAAACGCTAATGTCGATAATCCATTGTTTTCTGTAAGCAGACATCTAGCTCATTTAAATCGGTTAATAAAAAAAATATTGTCTAAGGAACAAAATGCAATTAAAGTACCCACTACAGCTTCAGGACAATAAGGTTCTGTATCATTACGTATCGCTTCAGACGCCGACGGATTTTAAAAGTTAACTATTTTGAAAACATAAACGAAAAAATTGGCAAACTTAAAAATTGCAAAATGTTTTAGCCCACCCGGTATGTCTATTTCCATATTTGATCATTTTTAACTTTTATGGTTTTGTGTTGTTTGCCTAATCTCTGACATAATATATTGTGACGAAATAAATGTCTTTCAACCTGTCTGTCAAAAATGAGTATTCAGTGATTTCATTTCTTTTAGATAACTGAAGAAATGAACCAAATTTTGCAAGCCAAAGGATACCCTACGACGTGCCGGGGATCGATAGAGGTGAAGGGCAAGGGCTCCATGAAGACCTTCTTCTTGGACGGTCCCCCGGGAACTCCGCAAGCACCTAACATAACTCTAAACCCCCTGGCTAATCTTAACTCAGAAAGCAAAATCCCACCCGAAAAAACTATGACATCTGTGTTAGGAACAATTTCCGAAAAGAACTAATTTATTTATTTTTACTTTTGTACGAGGCAAAATTTTTCGCGTGAATGTTTTGAGACGGTGTACATATTGACAATAATTTTTAAATGGAGCAATTAAACGTGTGGAGTCGATGGGAGGCCGCTATTTTCATGCCAGAAATTTTGCCAGTTGAAATACTCTTGTATATACTGTTGATTTCAAATTTATTTTTATGTATATATTATTTTTTAATAAAATTGAAACTCATATTTTGCTGTACATATTTCCATGAAACATCACTACATTTTCGTAATTTCCACTCTGTTCCTTACATTGCATACGATTACTGTTGTTGCCAAATAATACATTAGTTAACAGTTTATATGAATAATTTGATATATTACATAATTAAATTTAATAACAACTAAAACAAAATTAATACGTACAATAGTTACATATTTAAGTACCTTTTTAGTAAGTACCTTTTGTATAAAGCCAAAAATTAAGTCCCTCACTTTACTATCTATTATTAATTTTGGTAGCCAATATGACCTCCTGATACCTTTGATATCAAAATATGACCTCCTAAACAACGTATACATTTAAAGCAAACATTTTAATTAGTTAAAATGACATATGTCGTGCAAAATTTAATAACTTTCCTACTTTATATCTTGCAGATGATCTTCATCAAAAAGAAATGATACAATAGACAGATACATTATACATATAAACGCATGCCTTTCGGAATAAAAAGCATTCCACGTTTTATGTTGTGAATGGTACATTTAAACGTAGGTATAGAAAGTAAAACTATGTCTGGCTAATTTAGATTATAAAGGTAGTTGTTTTTTCACCGACTTCAAAAAAAGGAGGTTTTATTCGATCGTATTTTTTTTGTTTGTCACCCCAGAACTCCGATTAATTTATAAATCAATTTTAAAAATTCTCTTTTTGCTGGAAAAGGGGTCCTTTCAAGCTGGTGGGAAAAGGGGTCCTTTCAATATACCAGTTATATCAAAAGAAATAACGATGGCACCGGTCACAACCCTAATTTATAGATATCTAAATTAATTAAAGAAACTATCAAATTGTGAAGCTGGAAACCATTTTCGAATCAACTTAATCATCATAAAAATCAGTCCAGCCATTTAGGTGGAGTTCAATGACAACACACGGACGGAAGAAATATATATATATATATATATATATATATATATATATATATATATATATATATATATATATTAGCTTTGAAATTCTTTGCTATTCATATTTATTTTGTGAAAAGCTAATAAATATATCCAGGGTGAAAATTGGATTTTTTTCGAGAATTTTCGAAAATACACTTAATACATACAACCAACAAATGATTTTAGTTTTGACTAAGCAAGCAATTTCTGTATCACTCCCTCTTTGAATGCTTCAGAACTCTATTGTATATATAATTCAATATTTTCCCGCATATAGTTGGAAAAAGTAGTTGTTTTTCAATAGGTTCAACAAGATTTTATGCATTTTAAAGTTTAACATCTTCTGGATAACTGTATGCCTAATGCTTTTATATATAATATGTTCAAATAGAACAAATATAAATAGTGGACTAGGTTTGTGTATTCTAAGAATGAGTTCCGTCAAAAACTAATGTCATAAAACGTCACTGCAAGTGTTGGTGTATTGGTAATTTAAATTCAAGTATGAATGATCAATGAAATAAATCGTATACTACTCTGAAGATCCTCAAGAAAGGTGAAAGAACTTGTATAACTTCTAAGTGGTTCGTTTTCGTATGTATAGTGATTCATTTCCGTATGCGTGTCCAGACATAGCACTGGTAAGTGTGTTTTCTTTCTTATTCGTCTATTTGCTTATTTCTATGTAATGAAATGCTACAAACCCAAGATTACTTCACAAAATATATATATATATATATATATATATATATATATATATATATATATATATATATATATATATATATATATATATATATATATATATATATATATATAAAGAAGATACTTACCCGTTATATATCTGACATATACGAAAACGAATCATTTAGAAGTTGTACAAGTTCTTTCGCCTTTATTGTGGCTGCTCTTCAGAATGATGTACGATTTATTTAATTGGTAATTTATACTTGAATTTACCATCAACACCTACCATTCTCACAGTGACGCTTTTATGTGATATTAGTTTCGACAGAGAACTCAGACTCATACAAAACAAATACTTTGTCTACTATTTATAATTGTTCTCCCCGAACATATTAATATATAAAAGCATTACACATACATTTATTTAGAAGATGTTAAACTTTAAAATGCGTAAAATCTTGTAGTATATATTAAAACAACTATATGAGATAACCTCCCTTAAAAATATTAAAGTAGTACCTTGTAGTTTATGAACTGTGAACGCCCAGCTTCGTCTCATTGGATAGCCACTGGATGGATAGACAGATTGGATAGACGGATTGGATAGACATTGGATACACGCTCGTAAATCAAGCTGAGATGGTGAGCGCGTTGCTGCTCCGTCTGATTGGATAGATGCTCGTGAATCAAGCTGAGACTGTGAGCCCGTTGCTCCTTCGTCTCATTAGACATACGCTCGTAAATCAGGATGATACAGTTCGCACGTTGATTAAACACAAAATCAACGTTTGGAACATTGGAAAGACGATCGCGAATTAATCGGAGACGGTGGGCACACGTCTTTCGATGTTTTCACTGTTATATATAATACTTTTATTATAAGCCCACATTTTAGAACGTCTCTTTTTACGCATTTCGCTAGTCTCTTTTAAAATTGCCTTGGTCGTAGATTTCTTAGTTTAAGATAGGCGTTTTACCATAATTCGCTCTTCTCATTTAAACGACGCTGCCTATAGGCATATAGGCAGCGCGTTTAGTATGCCTACCCATATTATTATTTGATAAATAAGTTACATACAAGTTTTTTTGTTATTCATATTTTATTATTTATCATCACAAGAACACATTAGAAGTTTTAGTGCTATGTTTAGTACTCTAAATATGGCACTATCTGTACTCTGATAAGCACTATCATTCGAGTGGAAATAAACTTGGCAACATTCAACGCAGCTTCAGTTTCTAAAGCAGGTAAGGTGCCACTTTTAATGTTAAAAGTGGCAAACTCTATTTTCGCCAATACCAAACAGCAATATTTTTCTAACGAGTAAAATCTTTTATGAGTAAAATTGTATGATTAAATGAGTACAATTTTGTAATGTAAACAAAAAAATATGACTCTGATACTCACCTACAATACTTTTGTCGTTTCGTGAAATATTACTAAAACAAATGGATACACAATAACTATATAGTTAAGAAAGTGAAAACCATTTCCTTACAACTATAAATGAAGGCCTTCAATTTACTTTTCACTATTTATTTTAGAATTCAGATCGTACGGTCTCCCAAGCAACAAATACAAGAGCGAGCTACCAATATGTTTCCACATTCTTGAAAATGTTTCCATCCGCTCCTGAACGTTTTCGAACAACGGAAAGGGAGAGTACATTCCATATTGGTCCGCAGTACACTCTTCATCTTCTAAATTGTCTACTTCTATAAAGGTGTACATGTAGCAAGAAGGTACTTTACTAACTGTATGGACTTTGTGAAAGATACCAACTTCTACTGGTACGCTATCTCCTTTGGCGAGTCTGACACCTAAAGACTGGTACGTTAAATGGTCTTCTATCTCATACACCACCTCGCCCTCTAACACCGTCAAAGTTACGTTTGACAGCTCAGTCTTTATGAAGTTTTCCAAATATAGACCTGCAACAATACTTTATTTAGAATTAGAAAATTTTGAGTAAGACAGCATCAGTAGATATCCTGAGATTTGTCCCTTTGGTCAATTTTTACCTGGAAAATCAGCGATGAACAGCACCTCACTGTGATTGGACCAAGAGTATACTTCTTGGGTAATTTCGTTCATTCTAACTCTAAAGTCATTGTATTCCGTTAGAACAGGCAAAATCCACTCCACGGGTCGAAATGGTGACCAGTTAGCTTTTAGCAAATCGTAGTTGGGGTCATACATCCGCTGTTGAAATCGATCGTTTAAGGAACACCATAGGTCCATGTAAACTGATAAGTTGTCGGAGCTTGAAACGTCTTTGCGTAGTGGTGAAGACATGAGCTGCGATGATCCTACAAAAATAAACTATTGTGTTTCTTATACGTACCATTAGAGCAACTGTTATCTGTTATTTTTTTTAATTACGTACAATACTTACCAATGTCATCTTCTAACAAGTTTGTCTTCAAGCATTGCGCATACTGAACACACATATCCGCGTGTTTGTTCCACTTCTCGTTTAGAGTCCATGCCTGTGAATCGATGAAATATTCGTTACCGGAGTTGTTGTCTACTACTTTTACTACCACCATTATAGTGTTCCAAGAATGCACCATCATGTCCCACGAATATCCATATAGACCGTTTGTCCAATTGTTGTAACCCTGGGAATAAGAAAAATTTATTATAGACTTTTAAACAGTGGGAAAATATCATTGAAATTTACGTCATGGAAGAATTGATAACTAATTTAGATCTTGCAACTGGTTTTCATCAAATATATCTGACCTCAGAGATGTACAAGTGGCAGAGTTTTCAAGTAAAAATGGATACTATAAATTTAAAGGCATGCCTTTCGGATTAAATAATCAAGCGGTTCTTACAATCCAAACCTTCCAAAGTAATTGATGAGATATTAAAAGTACCTAAGTATACTGCCGTCCTAAGGAAGACCACCGCATCTGCACATTATACAATAATTAGTAAATGAACCTGAAAGTTTAGGCAACCTTTAATATGTGCACAAATTTTGATTACGCTGCAACTGAAAATAATTTCCCTTTACGTGAATGAATCTTCAAAAAAATTGTGTTTTTTAGAAAAAATGTAGTTTCTACCTATATTTTGCATAAAACGGTAGATACTGGAGAAAAAAATCAATTTTTATTAGAAAATGCTAAGAAAAAACAAGTCATTTTATCATCAAATTACTTGAGGATAATGTTATAAAAAATACTGGGTGTAACGAATATTATTACCAAAAAATGTACGTCTCCTTTTTATATTTTATTTATTAATTTTTTGGGGTTCAGCAGCTAAAAATAGAAATTTGTGGTTGCTTAAATTGTTTTCATCTCGAGTCGTTTTCAAAAAAAAAAAAATAGTTTTTTATTTTTATGTTTGTGTATGTAGTTCAGAGACAGTGGTTTCTATTTTTTCTCTCGAAAACGAAGTAAAATATGAGAACAATTAATATATAAATTATAGCAAAATGATTGGCGTGAATTTTTCGACAATAATATTCGTTAAATTGCCTCTCGGGATGCAGCGTAACTTAGAAATTTTTATCCCGTTACGGCGACACTCTTCCATCATCACTACAAATATGTCTACCAGTTAAAAAAATTGGTTAAAGCATCTTTCAGATATTTTTAAGAAACTTATTTTTAAAGATATCTTGGATTTTGCATTTTCGGACCTGTTTAAATGAACTGTTTTTCATAGAATAACCTGAGGAGTCCCAACTTTCCGTTTGTACATGATATTTAAGGACTATGTATTTTTTCCACTGAAGTAAAGCAAACTTAAATGAAGATTTTACGTTGTTATTTGATCAACTTTCTCATTCTGTTGCTGAGACACAAATTAAAACAAACCTACACCAAACTTAGAGAAAATAAATAGGTTATGAATAGTCGGAAATACACGCAAATTAGTTAGCGAAAACACCGCGTTTGCATTTTGCTTATAACAAACACGACATCTGCAGGCTATGACAAGTATATGCGGTGTTTTTCCTAAGTAGCGTTGTAGTTGCGGGGTTCTTCTTCAGTTTAGCAAATCTTTTTGTAGATGCTAGGTTTAGAATTTTCCGATGTTGAATTTATGAAATCTAGATCTGCACGTGATGCTAAGCGTCGATAATTACAAACAGATTCTTCTAAAATAAAATTAAGTTCTGCAGCATTATCCAATGAAGATTATAACAGAATTCTTGACATATGGGACGAAGACACGCCAGAGGGTCTTCAACACAAGTTTTTCCACGTTTTTACCGGGAACTGGCCTGGCGAGGTGGCGAAGGATGTTCAGCTAGTGTAAAATACTTAGGAAGAAGGAAAAAGATAGCAAAGGGGGATTTACTGGCCACATAGAATATAATCCAGTTTCTTCAAAGACTACCCAAGGAAGATCCAAGAAATTGGCAGATAGCAAGTATCTGATTACTAATTCCTCCAACCCTGAGGTATGCCTTATTCGACTTTTTCAAAAATTTATCCGAAAATAGGTGATACTGTCAAAACTGATCCACAGTCAAAGGGGTGGTACAAAAGTTGCCCTGCTGGAAAAACTACAATTTCTACGTGGTGCCAATCTGCTGCCATTGAGGTTGGTATTGATATCAAGAAAGTGAAGATCACTAACCATTTAGCGAGGGCAACGGCAGTCTCCAGCTTAGCAGAAGGAGGAACCAGCGAAGAGCAGCTTATAAAGATCACAGGACATGATAACAGCCAGTCAATCAAGGCTTATTTGCAAATGGACATTCATCATCGTGAAAGCGTTATACAAGCTATGAGAGACATTTCCAGTACCAGTCATCCAGTATCTCATCAGGTTCAGAAAATCAATTAGGAATTATTTATAATAACTGTGTGTTTAATATTAATAATAATTACCACAATAATGAAAACAATATTAAGTAATAACAATTAATTAATTATTTATAATATGAGTCTTTGATTTTAATATAGCTCAATAAATACTCTCAATACTTGTTGATATAATGCTCTCTATTTTCGCCTCTTTTTTTGTAAAGTAGGTATATAGATGGTATGGCATCTAGGTATATAGATGGTATGGCAGTAGGTATAGTATGGCATAATGCCATAACTTATTCCTTGAATTTTAGTTAAGTACATGAAATAATTAAAGACAAATACACAGAATTTTAAGCAATCCATTTTAATTTATGTTTTGCTACTAAAATTTAGCGAAAATATAGTTTTTGTAAATATTCTTCATGACAGGGTTAATTTTTCCATTTTATAATATTTATCTTGAGTCTATATTACCCAAAAAATATGTTTCCAGGATTTTGGTAGTATGAAACAAACATTTGTTCGTCAAAAATTATGTATTCTGTTTGCTATCAACAAATCCGTGTTCCTACAGTGAACGGAAGATTGTATTTTTATAATCTTTGTTGGCCAGGTGTCTATATTTTACAAAGAATTCGTTAGATATTTATGGCACAAATGAAACGTCTTCCTTGCATTTTAGTTACATGAAATAATTGAAAATAACAGCATCTTAAATAGTCTGTTTTAATTTTAGTTTTGCCACTAAAATTTAGCGAAAATATAGTTCTTATTAAGTATCAACAAATCTGTGTTACTTAAGTGACCGAGACCTTTATTTTTATAATTTTTGTTTGTCAGGTATACGTTAATAATTTTTACTTAAAGAAAATTTTTACTTAAAGCAAATAGGAGGCAATAGGATTACATTAACCTTACTTTTTAAAATATTGTTTTGACAGTAATTTATGACATACCAATTAATTAATATTATTTAAAACACTAGAAATAGAATGGAAAACTTTAAAAAATATAATATGTGTACTTTGTGCGACGAAATGGATGACCTGAGGAAATTTCATCGAAATTTGAGACATTTATCCTACTATGCTTCAAGAACCCCGCGTTCAGTGAAACATATACATCTAACACCTAGTCCCTGTTATTCACCATTAAAAAAAAGGAAAACTGCTAATAGAGATTCAACAACATTTAAATATTGTAACGCAAGTTGATTAAAATTTAAATATATTTTTAAGAAATAAAATTTTTTTTTACTTTTATATTTTACCAAATAACGAAAGATATAAAAAACTTATTAATAGCATTTTTGCTTTGTAAAGATAAAGGATAAAGGTAACAATAATTATTTAAAAAGCGTATAGATGGATGTGCATTTGACAGAAAAACTATCGCTGTAATCACACCCAGGAAAAAACTTCCGGGAAGTTTTGTGGTTGCTATAGTAACGAGCTGAAATGAAAGCTTCTTATTGGCTTAAAAATGTCTGTGTGAAATTTTCCCTTTTATTTTCTATTTCAGCTTAACCTACTTAAAAAGAACAATCAAAAACAGAGAGTGTTCATGCGTTAGTTGCGCATTAAAACAGAATTTTTCAAGCAAAAGCAACAGCAACGGTTATTCGTTAACCACCAATTATTTCGTCCTCATAGTTAGCGAACTTCTGTCACTAGTCTAGTCCTCTTGGAACTGCAGGTCTGTAATCGACATCAAAAATTTATAAAACCCGAGCATCAAGAGAATTCGTTTTGTGCTAACGAGCCCTGTAAGAGTGGAATCAACGTAAGGTAATTAAGAAGTACATTACCGTTAATAAATCCAAAACAACTAACCTTGGTGATAAAATGGGAATAAGGTAAGAAGGCCTGTAATCCGCAGTGACAAATTAGAAGCGCCACGGCCAGTTTATGTTTCCACTTTACATTCTTTTGTAGTGACCAGCCTTTGTACTCGGCCTGATTGTCTGTTTTTCTGTCTGAGTAAATACAAGTGTCGGACGGTGATGGCTCGAGATTGCTCTTAGTAAATAGAGTCTGGATTTTCCTTGGCCAGGTCTCAGAGCAGAATAGGGGCATCGTGGCCAAACACACGTAAGGGAACATACCTGTAAATAAATAAGGGTCCAGTGTAAAGATTTACTACAATATTTGTTTAACAGCGCACTTATTATATTATGTTATTTATGTCGCGACTTAAAACGTTATATTCTGGGTGCCATGCCAGCTAGAAGCTCGACGATTTGGCTATATTAAAATATGAGAATTTTCTGCTTTAAGAGTTAATGAAAGTATGGCGGTAACTGTACCTACCCGCCCTGACCAGATTTAGATATAAAAAAATGAGCGAGTCTGCTAGTACTCAAGACTGATGTGTAAACATCTCATATGCGGTAACAGTATGCGATTTTTTCATATATATAATTTTTTTTAAAAATGTTTTATTTTATATTATATATGTAGATAATTATATTTAGTTACGTAATTGGTAATCACGTGGTTCAGAACATTTTCAAATGTTTATTACCCGTTGCGTAATATTATATCGAGATCTCCGTAAGGTAGAGGCCGGGAAAATCAAAAATATGACGACAATGACGTCACAAGACCGGTCCCGGTGATTTTACACTATTTTACATCAAGTCATCTATGAAGTACCATACCCCGGGATTCTAAAAATCATTCCCTACGTATTTCTCGATATGGTAGGATAGAGATATACAGAATGTGTAAGTTAGATAAAGTAAGTAAGATCGGACGTGAACCAAAGAATCCCGCATTCAACAGAGTAGTTAGTTAAGGCGTCGTCCGCTGTTTGTAGTGCTTGTTGATTATACTCGTAAAACGTTGTACGTTTTTCCATAGTAAAAAGCTCTATTTCAAAGTTGTAATAAAGTTAAAATAATATGTAATTGAATGTGTAAGACTCCTCATGTGTATTTAGTTCTTGGTGACAATTCGTAAAGTCGGTAAAGCCAGTAAAATAGACATCTGAAGGTGGTTTGTTTTTGTTGTGTAGCGTGACTTGTTATCTGTCAAATGGCCAATGCCGGTATAGTGGAAGTGTTTCTGTGTGAATTTTAAAAATATGTCTCTTGTGTTAAAAAAAACGTGTTAGTTAAAAATATACTTCAATAGATACTATTGAAGTATATTTAAGTATACTATTTTCCAGAAAAAAGTGCAAACAAAATAATAAATACCCAGGTGTTTTAAAAAGTAAAATCTTATTTTTTTCCATTATGGCTTCTAAATGTTGCGCACCTAAAGTGCTCAAGCAATTACGATAGTACCAATACTTATATGTCTGTGTTTTCTTTTCCAAAAGATGAGGAAATTAAACAAATATGGATTAAAGCCATTCATAGAGAGTCGTCCTACAAAACATTCAGTAGTCTGTATTAGGTGTTTTTCAGAGTCGTGTGTTATAAAAATAGATAGAATGACTAGGGACGGTGGTTCTATCTTGGAGGTTCCTAAAGAGAAACCAAAACTTACTAAAACGGTTATTTCTTCAATATTTCCGAATCAACATCAAAAATCACCTGTTAAGCGAAAACAACCAGACAAAAGGCGACATGAGTTAGCAAATCGTGACGAAACTATACTACGACATACTAAAAAAAATTATGATATCCTTAAATAATCCTCATAATCAGTATATTTAATACCATTAACCCAAACCAGTTTTCCTTTCCTTTTAAGGAAAGCAAGTTGAACCATCCCCCACCACTTTATTTTATGAGATAGAGCAAAATACGCTTATAGATGAGATAGAGCAAAATTAAGCTCATCTTACCCTTGACGTTAAAAGTGACATATGCCTGACTTATGCTTTTTGTTTTTAAGGGGTACCACCCCTTCGTGAAACAAAATTGATGAAATGCAGATTTAAGCATGTTAAGGATTCACATATTATATAATTATGTAGAATAAAGCTTCTTTCATGTTGTCGAACATGATTTACGATGAATTCAAATTTTCAACCCTTAAAAACCACCTGAATTAATAAAAAAAAATAAAAAATATTGTAAAAATTTGACATTTATGTATGTATATATACGATACACACACATGATCAATTATGAAACTCGAAAACACTTTTCGGAAAAATGTTTCCGAAAAAATGCGATTGTTCTTTTTTACCATAAGTCCCTTAATTTTGAAGCTACAATATCCATTCAACAACCATTTTACAGGTAATTTCAGGAACTACAAGATCATGTACATATGCCTAAACCCATCATATTCAAAAGGAAACGGGTTAAAATGCTCGGGAGGTGTGGTCCGCCCACTATAATGCAAACTTATAATACACACCCCACAAAAATTATCGTATCACCGAAAATGTTGCATAAGTTTGATGGTGTTTATCTTTAGAGTCGTTTGTGCGATATGGATAATATTTATTTTGATGATAGGTTGACTCTTCCATAACCATTTTCTACTTTCTTTCTTAAAAAATAGGTTTTTTTATCAAATACCGGGTGTGCAAGTTTTGTTCCGACAAATTGTAACGCCCTGTGGAGTTCATCTGCAACAGTTGCAAATTACAATTCATAGCTGACTAGAGCCTCATCTTTCAGTGACATTCTCTTTTTTGGTTCACTTTATTATCTCTGTTATTAAAAGAGAGACGTAGTTTTTTAGCACAGCATGTTATTATTGATTAAGTTTATATTGAGAAACAGACTACCAGGTATGTATGTATGTATATGGGTCGGAGTGTAATGACATGTAGTGTTACACTCCCATTCCACCACAGCACTTAGGCCTCATTAGGCCCTTTGTGCATTCCTCCTTTTTACTTGAGTACTTTTCTTCAAACCATCCTATTTATTACGGGTGGCCTGGTGGCAAAGTCTCTACAATTTGTATGTATGATAGTATGGTTCTGAGTTACCGAGATTAATTACTCTGGTCCTTATTACCATTTATCTGGCACCACGCGTCCGCGGCAGATGTGTTGAGTGTTCCCAGGTCTCGGGCAGACGCCACAGTCCGGGCCCAAGCCTGCCTAGGTCACCCATCCAAGTGCCTCCAACGCCCGCCCAGCATAACTTTGAAGATCTTACCGGTCAAGTCTAAGCGGCTAGGCGGTCCCATTCAGTCACCTTAGTCGCCTCTTACGACAAGTAGGAG
>CAXKVY010012117.1:0-15273 GCA_964058915.1 Tetropium fuscum
ACTCATAAAAGATTTTACTCGTTAGAAAAATATTGCTGTTTGGTATTGGCGAAAATAGAGTTTGCCACTTTTAACATTAAAAGTGGCACCTTACCTGCTTTAGAAACTGAAGCTGCGTTGAATGTTGCCAAGTTTATTTCCACTCGAATGATAGTGCTTATCAGAGTACAGATAGTGCCATATTTAGAGTACTAAACATAGCACTAAAACTTCTAATGTGTTCTTGTGATGATAAATAATAAAATATGAATAACAAAAAAACTTGTATGTAACTTATTTATCAAATAATAATATGGGTAGGCATACTAAACGCGCTGCCTATATGCCTATAGGCAGCGTCGTTTAAATGAGAAGAGCGAATTATGGTAAAACGCCTATCTTAAACTAAGAAATCTACGACCAAGGCAATTTTAAAAGAGACTAGCGAAATGCGTAAAAAGAGACGTTCTAAAATGTGGGCTTATAATAAAAGTATTATATATAACAGTGAAAACATCGAAAGACGTGTGCCCACCGTCTCCGATTAATTCGCGATCGTCTTTCCAATGTTCCAAACGTTGATTTTGCGTTTAATCAACGTGCGAACTGTATCATCCTGATTTACGAGCGTATGTCTAATGAGACGAAGGAGCAACGGGCTCACAGTCTCAGCTTGATTCACGAGCATCTATCCAATCAGACGGAGCAGCAACGCGCTCACCATCTCAGCTTGATTTACGAGCGTGTATCCAATGTCTATCCAATCCGTCTATCCAATCTGTCTATCCATCCAGTGGCTATCCAATGAGACGAAGCTGGGCGTTCACAGTTCATAAACTACAAGGTACTACTTTAATATTTTTAAGGGAGGTTATCTCATATAGTTGTTTTAATATATACTACAAGATTTTACGCATTTTAAAGTTTAACATCTTCTAAATAAATGTATGTGTAATGCTTTTATATATTAATATGTTCGGGGAGAACAATTATAAATAGTAGACAAAGTATTTGTTTTGTATGAGTCTGAGTTCTCTGTCGAAACTAATATCACATAAAAGCGTCACTGTGAGAATGGTAGGTGTTGATGGTAAATTCAAGTATAAATTACCAATTAAATAAATCGTACATCATTCTGAAGAGCAGCCACAATAAAGGCGAAAGAACTTGTACAACTTCTAAATGATTCGTTTTCGTATATGTCAGATATATAACGGGTAAGTATCTTCTTTATATATATATATATATATATATATATATATATATATATATATATATATATATATATATATATATATATATATATATATATATATATATATATATATTTTGTGAAGTAATCTTGGGTTTGTAGCATTTCATTACATAGAAATAAGCAAATAGACGAATAAGAAAGAAAACACACTTACCAGTGCTATGTCTGGACACGCATACGGAAATGAATCACTATACATACGAAAACGAACCACTTAGAAGTTATACAAGTTCTTTCACCTTTCTTGAGGATCTTCAGAGTAGTATACGATTTATTTCATTGATCATTCATACTTGAATTTAAATTACCAATACACCAACACTTGCAGTGACGTTTTATGACATTAGTTTTTGACGGAACTCATTCTTAGAATACACAAACCTAGTCCACTATTTATATTTGTTCTATTTGAACATATTATATATAAAAGCATTAGGCATACAGTTATCCAGAAGATGTTAAACTTTAAAATGCATAAAATCTTGTTGAACCTATTGAAAAACAACTACTTTTTCCAACTATATGCGGGAAAATATTGAATTATATATACAATAGAGTTCTGAAGCATTCAAAGAGGGAGTGATACAGAAATTGCTTGCTTAGTCAAAACTAAAATCATTTGTTGGTTGTATGTATTAAGTGTATTTTCGAAAATTCTCGAAAAAAATCCAATTTTCACCCTGGATATATTTATTAGCTTTTCACAAAATAAATATGAATAGCAAAGAATTTCAAAGCTAATATATATATATATATATATATATATATATATATATATATATATATATATATATATATATTTCTTCCGTCCGTGTGTTGTCATTGAACTCCACCTAAATGGCTGGACTGATTTTTATGATGATTAAGTTGATTCGAAAATGGTTTCCAGCTTCACAATTTGATAGTTTCTTTAATTAATTTAGATATCTATAAATTAGGGTTGTGACCGGTGCCATCGTTATTTCTTTTGATATAACTGGTATATTGAAAGGACCCCTTTTCCCACCAGCTTGAAAGGACCCCTTTTCCAGCAAAAAGAGAATTTTTAAAATTGATTTATAAATTAATCGGAGTTCTGGGGTGACAAACAAAAAAAATACGATCGAATAAAACCTCCTTTTTTTGAAGTCGGTGAAAAAACAACTACCTTTATAATCTAAATTAGCCAGACATAGTTTTACTTTCTATACCTACGTTTAAATGTACCATTCACAACATAAAACGTGGAATGCTTTTTATTCCGAAAGGCATGCGTTTATATGTATAATGTATCTGTCTATTGTATCATTTCTTTTTGATGAAGATCATCTGCAAGATATAAAGTAGGAAAGTTATTAAATTTTGCACGACATATGTCATTTTAACTAATTAAAATGTTTGCTTTAAATGTATACGTTGTTTAGGAGGTCATATTTTGATATCAAAGGTATCAGGAGGTCATATTGGCTACCAAAATTAATAATAGATAGTAAAGTGAGGGACTTAATTTTTGGCTTTATACAAAAGGTACTTACTAAAAAGGTACTTAAATATGTAACTATTGTACGTATTAATTTTGTTTTAGTTGTTATTAAATTTAATTATGTAATATATCAAATTATTCATATAAACTGTTAACTAATGTATTATTTGGCAACAACAGTAATCGTATGCAATGTAAGGAACAGAGTGGAAATTACGAAAATGTAGTGATGTTTCATGGAAATATGTACAGCAAAATATGAGTTTCAATTTTATTAAAAAATAATATATACATAAAAATAAATTTGAAATCAACAGTATATACAAGAGTATTTCAACTGGCAAAATTTCTGGCATGAAAATAGCGGCCTCCCATCGACTCCACACGTTTAATTGCTCCATTTAAAAATTATTGTCAATATGTACACCGTCTCAAAACATTCACGCGAAAAATTTTGCCTCGTACAAAAGTAAAAATAAATAAATTAGTTCTTTTCGGAAATTGTTCCTAACACAGATGTCATAGTTTTTTCGGGTGGGATTTTGCTTTCTGAGTTAAGATTAGCCAGGGGGTTTAGAGTTATGTTAGGTGCTTGCGGAGTTCCCGGGGGACCGTCCAAGAAGAAGGTCTTCATGGAGCCCTTGCCCTTCACCTCTATCGATCCCCGGCACGTCGTAGGGTATCCTTTGGCTTGCAAAATTTGGTTCATTTCTTCAGTTATCTAAAAGAAATGAAATCACTGAATACTCATTTTTGACAGACAGGTTGAAAGACATTTATTTCGTCACAATATATTATGTCAGAGATTAGGCAAACAACACAAAACCATAAAAGTTAAAAATGATCAAATATGGAAATAGACATACCGGGTGGGCTAAAACATTTTGCAATTTTTAAGTTTGCCAATTTTTTCGTTTATGTTTTCAAAATAGTTAACTTTTAAAATCCGTCGGCGTCTGAAGCGATACGTAATGATACAGAACCTTATTGTCCTGAAGCTGTAGTGGGTACTTTAATTGCATTTTGTTCCTTAGACAATATTTTTTTTATTAACCGATTTAAATGAGCTAGATGTCTGCTTACAGAAAACAATGGATTATCGACATTAGCGTTTTAAAACAGCGTTTTAAAATAGCCCCTTTTGGGTAAATTTTTTATTTTAATTTTAATTTGTGGAGATAATTCAAAAAATAATAAAATGGATCTTTAGTTATGTTTTATATCGATAAGAAAAATCAATCCATGGAGGGCGAAGGTATACGTAATCATACAAAACGTATTTTTGTCATTTTCAATCTGCAAGGACTTAAATTGAATTTTATTAAATCGAACGTTTATCGTTAAAGTATACAAAATAGTCAATTCTTTTCCCTAAGCAGCGACATAATATAATCAAAAAAGTTTTGGGCAAACGTAAAAATAGCAAAAACTTTGGCCCACTCGGAATAACTACGGTTCATAACTACTATAATTGTTAATGTAGCTGATACTTATTGTTTTTAATTTAATTTAAATTTTTGAAGATAAGATAAAAAGAAAGAATAGCAGTTTAAAAACGCCCTCAAACTTAGAGCATTATTTTAAAATCGATTTGCCAAAATTTCCATTTTATGACTTTTAGAACCAAGCCACAGATATATGTGTGTATGTATATATATATATATATATATATATATATATATATATATATATATATATATATATATATATATATATATATATATATGATATATATATATATATATATATATATATATATATATATATATATATATATATATATATATATATATATATATATATATATATATATATATATATATATATATATATATATATATATATATATATATATATATATATATATATATATATATATATTTGCTAGACAAAACTAACGTTTGAAATATTATAAAAAACTCCTTACTTGTATTTTATCACATATTCCGGTACTATCCATCCGGCTGGCAACATTCACAGCATTACCCCAGATGTCATACTGGGGCTTCCTCGCCCCTATTACCCCCGCCACTACAGGGCCCACGTTGATTCCTATCCTAATACGGAAGTGGTTGAACGAATGTTGGTTCACCTCTTCCAGCAGCTCCCTCAGCCTCAAGGCGTAGTCCGCCATTGCGGTCACGTGACGGTAGCCCTGCATGTCGCACGTGCTCTGTGTCAAGCCTGCAATATTGAACGGGACTCTTAGAAGGCAAATATCAAAAGCGCTTGCAAATCGAAAAGCTCTTGCAAATATCGAATTTTATAAATATATATTCAATTGAGCAAATATATTTGTAAGTTCAACTACAGAGGTCGTGAAATAATCAATTTAGTTTTTATGGAACCAAACAATGACGTTTTTTATGTGGAAGCAATTATACGTCTGCATATTGTATCTGTTTACATAACAAAAACGTTACATTATAAAACGTTAAAATAGGCAATAATATTCTATGTTATTCGAAATAACTAGATATCAAAAATGTCAGATAATTTAAACATACCCCAGAGAAGATAACAGTAAGATATAAAATATAGAAAATTAGAAAAATTGTCAAATATTTCTGATAAATAAAGACCAATACTCAAAATTACAAATATATAATAGTATATATAAACTAGCACGTAACTATGTAGTTATGTGGGTCAGACCGGTAGATGTGTGAAACGTAGCATTAAATGTCTTTGAATTATATAGTGAAGAGTGAAGCAGAGAGATAGTCTACTTGTCTCACAGTTTTTTTACTGAGGTTTTTTTTACTGAGGTTTCTTTTGTTGTATTCTGTTGTATTGTATTACTAACTACGTTTGATTCTTTCAATACCATCTTTATTAATTATCTGATTTTCTTTGGTCTATGTCTATGATTTTGAAATGTTTGATTAACTGATTTCTATTCAGTTAGCTGAACGCCTGACTGAAATCTAGATGTATTTCCATATTATTCCGATAGCTTTCTTTCTATTACGTCTCTTGGTATGTGTATGGACATCGACATATGATCTTCTTTTTCTAAAACTGTTCTCAAAATCTGCAGCTTTTTCTTCTTTAAATGCTTTAATGACTTCGTCCCCTGTGATCTTCACTTCTCCTGTAGATTCTTTCCTCCTTCTCTCCTTCATATACTTTGATATTTCTGTTCTCTTGTATAGTTCCTCGAAGTGTTTCTTCCATCTTTCTTCTCCAATACAGGTGAAAATCAGGAGACTGCCTTTACTGACGACCTGATGTAGTGATAATATATGCAAAAAAGGACAAATAAACAAATAAAAACAATAAAAACACAAATAAACTTGAATACTTGGAATGAAGCACTAAAAAAGAACAATCTGAAAATGATCATTAGCAAGACAAAAATGATGGCAATAGGAAAAATGAACCAAAAAAATAAAAATTTAAATACAGAATACACATACACAGAATAAATAGAGGCACAAAAAAAATTAGACTCAAGTATTTAGGGGTAAACAGACATACATACAGACGTGGAAATAAACAGTCGAATAGAAAATAAAACAAAGTTTTATATTATGCACTAAATAACGCATTTATAAGAATTATATAATGAAGAAAACAAAAATGATAATGTTTAAAGGTTTTCCACCGAACGGATAAAACAAAAACACAACAGAAACTCGTGTAAAAAATGCAACTTTTCACGAACTTTTTGAAGACGCGAGGTCTCTGCGACAGTTGCGTTTCGTTTTTCGCGCCGTTTGAAAGTGGTAAGATTAAAGAGTTTCGACGTGTTTACGAAGTATGTGGAAACATCGAGTGACGAATGTCAGTTTCAGTATCAGTTTCACTATAACAATAAAATCTAAATGGGTATACATTTCTAAATATTTTTTTAATTGAAAATTTCTTACCTGATGCCGCCATGTAAGTTGCCCCCGTGGACTTAATCTTTTCGATGTATCGGAACTGCTCCTGTGACAGCAGCTCGTCGAAATCCGCGATGATCTCGTTCAGCAGTCGGAGACACTCCACGCCCTCGTTATTGCCCTCTAATTCCACATAGAACTCCGAGAAGTTTGGAATGGAGGCAAACATAATGCAGACGAAATCGCATTGCTCGTGATATAATTCCTGCAAATTGTGGGCACATTACGAGTTAGAAAGCGAACGGATACAAACTGATGACACGTTGAAAACAGATAAATAATTAATGTTTGTTAGAGATGCGCGCGTTGGTAGGCACATTAACGATTAATAGGATAAAGCGATGTTTAAATTGAATTTTGTCGAAATATATACGTGAATAGTTATCTGAAAATATTTTTTTTCCAAATTGGAAAATAAGTAGGGATGAATAATCGAATGATATAACGTAAACTACCGATAGTAATGTTATTAAAGAACCTCCACATGGTATTATCTATTATATACGACGACTCATTTTTGTATACTCTTTATATCTTTGAAGTTGGCGGTTCTTCATAGATATAAATCATATGATTCAAATCAGTACTAGAATAACATTATGGGAATATAATTATAGCTACATATAATAGACTTCGTTGTACTGTCTCTCTCGTTTAATTATTTTTTCACAAAGAACGCTTGAACAGCGCATGTTGTAGATTAAGAATAATTTATTGACGTAACCGCCAATTTTAAGAGTACTAAGTCACTTAGGAGTAATCGTAGTATTCTAGTATAGTCGAAGTAAAGCACTGGAATTACGTGCGCCACTGAGCACCCAGTGGCGCGCGTAATTATCCTAATATAGGAAATAAAATAAAAAAACAATAATCTTATCATTCTCGTAGAATAGAATAGCTGCCCACAACTGCATGGCGGAAAGGGTAAATTAAAGACTGGTTGACAGAAAGAAACATTTAACACGATGATTCACTACTTAAAGCTGAATTGTTGACACTTACAAGGCAACACTTTACAGCTTTCAAGAAGTATGGCCAAAGCAAGATGAATGGAGGTAATTCGATTGCCTCGATTTGATTTGGGCGCAAATAAAAGGGAAAGTTGCTAGAGAAAATACAACATTTAAGTTAGCTGTTGTGAATAACTTCTCAATGGTGCAATCAAAGAAGTAAATGCGGCCAACTGGATAAAATGTATAGACCATGTGAAGAAGGTGGAACCAAGAATGTGATATCTCGATATTATGATGGATACTTCGGATACTCCCGTTAAACCAGTCATAATAAATGTAAATGAAGACAGTAGTAGTGAAAGTGACTTATTTTCAGATTGTGAATAGTGATATGAATTTCTGATGTGAGTTTTTGTGAAGAGTGTTACTAATAAGTGACAGTGAAAAATACCAATGTTAGTGTAACTATATGTGCAAATAATAACATATTCCGCAAATTGGTGAGTTCATTTGTTATAAATTTTACTAACAGTCTTACCTATACTAATAATAAGTAACCTAACCACGTTCTATCCTGGAAAGGGGAGCTCTTACCTCCCCGTGATCCTTGCTGGGCAATAGCAATTTAATTTCTTTCTTTTATATTTTAAATTCTTAGTGTCTAAATTGGGCACTCAGTTGTACAGGCAGAATGCAAAATTTTTTCAGTATATTGTTTGTTATGTTTTGCACGTATATGAATATGACATAATAAGACATCTTTTGAAGTCACTTCACCTTGGTTACGCATGATGACACGCCACTGAGCAGTAAAGCCAGTAAATCGCCGGCTTGTTCATACAGGTGCCTTCTAAGTGAGCGAAAAGAGAAATGGGATTTATATGAGTTGAAGAGGGATGGCGACCGATATGGTAAGCCGCGGACTGGAGGCCCTAGTTTTATTCACAAGAAATTGTGGCGGTATACGATTTTACACTAAATATCCTTTTGTATTGCATAGTGAAGTGATTTACCGCGTCTTGTATTTGTAAAATGCCGCACAATTTTTTGATCTAGTTTTTATAGCAAACGAAAACGCTATAACTATCGTTTTTTTAGCAGTAAGATGGAGCTTAATGCGGTTTTGTGTTCGATCCGTGAGAGCGTCTACAAACTTTGTGTACTAAATTGATTAATATGCCAGGTGGCAAGCAGTCGAATAGGGAAATAATTCCAGGAAATCTGGAAATTGATTTAATCGCTTTATTTTTATCTCCTGATAGATATACTTCCCCCTTTATCCCCCTCCCGCGAGGTGGGCGTTAGCCGCCATATTGCAAAGATGGCGTCGAAATTTAGTTCTTTTCCGAATATTTCTTAAAATATTAACTTTTCGATGAAAATACTTAATTAACCAGAATTAATCGTCACTAAATTTTCTACAAAAAAGGGACCTACGAACTTTACCCTAAGACTTAACCGTTGTAGTGCCATAATTGCCACACTTACCCTCATTATCATATTCCTTATTATGTTATTACTTTAAGGTAAACTATGTTATATATACAAACAATAAAGTGCTGACATAGAGACTAGACCAAGGCCAGGTTATTAAACAACTAATGCGAACTAGGTTAAGTACACCCGTTTGTACTGACCTGGGTAAACATTATATATACCAGTGTAATTAGGTCAATTAATAATTAGTTATTATTAAGCTTTAATCTTTATACGTCTCGCTGTACCTTTTACTATTGATCGGTTTGAATAAACCATTATCAAAGTGTACCTACTGCGTTTATGTGCATAGGTAGTTTAACTCACTACCTGGTGATCTCCATGGATTACCACTACACCGTTATGAAGATATTTAGCCGTAAATTTGGATAATATTTCGTAACTCAGCTAAAATCCATTTTTTTCCTTGCTATCTACTACTTTTTATGCATAATGCATATTTATTTATTTTCACGGTTATTAAAAGAGAATTGGGAGTATCAATATTGTATTCAACTAATATCGTTGCATATACAATACTCGCCACCACGCATAGTAGATATACGGCTTAGTACGGCCCCACTTTCATTTCACTTATATGTATTTCATTTTTACCTCATTTTTTACCTAGTCACATTTACACACAATATCCTGCACATGTTCAAAAGGATGCAAGGCAGCATGCGGCTGCAGAAAAATCGGATTGAAATGCTCCACAATCTGCATCAATTGCAGAGGACAGGCCTGCACAAATGTAGAAGATGCAGAGGAAAACGACAGTAATGATGTTGATCTAGAGCGTCTAACGTCCCAAGACCAGACCGAAGACAATGTCGTTTCTGAGTTTAAGCGTGGAAGTGCTGACAGTTTAGAATATCAACAAAGCCTATATCGATGAAACGAAATACAATAGATTTATTTTAAATTTTACTATGAAGTAGGCCTACAGGGGAAACCACTGGAAAAAACAGCCCTTTTTCTACCGCAAGGTGGTGTGGAAACGAGTATTGTATATTTTCTGAAGTTAACTTCTTAGGTAAGTACATGCTTAATTTCTTAATAATCTCGTGATCCTTAAAATAAAAGAAATATGCATAGTGCACCAAAATTAATGGATAGCAAGATTACGTCTAAATATCTTCATAACGGTAAGGTTTACGGTAAAGTTCGGAGGTAATGTACCTATTTTGTAAAAAAATTAATGGGGATTAATTTTGGTAATAGGTATTTTTATCTAAAAACTAATATTTTAGGAAATATTCGGAAAAAACTAAATTTAAAAAATATTTAATTCCATATTTATATGAAGAATAAGCGGAAAGTGTCTGAGATTTATATAATCTAATAGTCATACTTACGTCGTTATTTTTGGGGCTGTTTAAGAAATGTTCAGCTACGTGAACAGGCAATATGTTTGCCAGCAATTTTCTGTTGTATGCTTCCAAGTGCTCCATGTCTTCCATCTCCTCTGAAAATAAGCAGAAAATGAAACATTAGTCACTCAGGTACATATATTTCATGTGGACAGTTTGTTGTGGCAATTCATATACTATTTGGGCCAATGTTTAATATCATGCAAAGAACACGTGGAATGCGGAACTTTATTTTCACAACAATAATTCTGCTATATCTTCCTTTTCTATGTACAACATCCCAATCCTTTGCATTCTTTGATCTTCCTATTCATCAATTACAGTGTATAGGTCAGTGTATTGAAGAAATTCTTAACTATACAAATCCTTGTGAAACAGTCAAATGACTTTGACTAGCTAACAGCTTGTTTCAGGATTCACTAATCCTCTCTCAGGCTAGACAATATTTCATTATTTCTTGCTGGTATATGTTTCGGATTATTTCATCCAGTTTTATGAATCTTTAACCAGCATAATTCAACTCAAATCCATTCAAAATATTTTTTTTAATTAATGATACAAAGGAAGCACGTCCAGGATATCATGCCTGGATCGAGCCAGATATCCACGTAGTAAGCGTCGTGACAATTGAAAGGCTGGGCGCCGATGTGGGTCCGAGCCGTTTAAAGAAAAAATATCTGTCATTGGTAGATGACATTGTCCAATGGGCATCGAAGTAATTTAAAGAGCAGTTGAATAATCATTAGTACTTTTTTATAGCCTTTCTTTGGAGAGTTTTAGGTCTTCTGAGGGCAAAAATGCTGAAGAAAAACCCTTAATTGCAGGTCTAAAAGATGATAAAAAGAGGAAAAAACGAATTATAAAATGACTGGTTTTGTCACTAATTTGGGTTGAAAAATGATATTGAATTTGATAGTTCCTAGCAATGCATATAAAATAGTTGAATGTTGTGGAATTTTGAAACAAAAAGACTAGAAAAACAAGTAAACAAACAAAAAGGATAAAGTGGTCAAAACAGTTTAAAAGTTACGGTTAAAATCTGTGGAAATAGGCCTAAATCGGTTGAGTAAATATTGGTAAATTTTGATATATTAATTTATGTTTAATTCTAGAAGGTTTGTCTAAAAGGTATCATCCAGATTGAATGTATAGAATTTTTGTGACATGTTCCTGACGTAGTCCGCTATTGGTGCTATGGTGTGGCAAAGGTTGTGTAGGTCTCTGATTGAGATGTATCTATTGGAGTCCGTTTTACTCTATTCGTTCTTTGGCAGTGAAGGAACTAAAGCTTCATAGAATTAACGTAGGACATTGCAGCGGCCATTTGCAAACCTGTTACCCGGAATTCCAAACTTGCAGATTAGCTGTGTCATATGAGAAGTGACAAAGGAAAAAACAGCATCGTTAGACCAGCAAACGTTCTGCAAATACTAACATTAAAGTCAATAACAACAGTAATTACAGGTCAGTAATAACAGGTTTACAAATAGCCGCTGCAATGTCCTTCGTTAATTTCAGACGACATCGACACCCCATTGCCATTTAAACTAGTGTAAGTCACATATCGTGATCACTTTAACCATATTTACAATTTTTCCTGGGAGTTATCCATTCTTGGGTAGATCTTTTGATGACGTGGCAAGTCCACCAAAGGTACAAAGTCATTAACACATTTTTAATACGACTCTTTCTTCGCATTGAGTAGAGTAGATGAATGTCATATAGGGTGAATAGAAAAATATATAAACCGCATTGTGTAATATCTTACCCGTGGCTTGTAATTTCCAGACGAAATCTAGCCGGTACGTGGCCTCAGTCTGTTGCCCATGAACAATTAGGGCAATCACGAATCCAGCCAATATAATGATGTTTACATATTGCTGCGTCAACGTGAACTCGCTGAAACCAACCAAAACTCGTACAGTGATATAATATAATACATAACTTGCTTCAAATAATGGGGTGGGTAAGTAGTGTAATTGATTCGCAAACACCGGTATAATTGGTATTGGAACAGCGGGGGTATATTTCGTGAATAACAAGCTGCCTATACAAACTGCTTTGATGCCGTAATCATTTGAGTTAAGCATAATGACATTGTGGTATAGCAATTATTTCGTAGTCTCTAGTAGCGATTTTAACAGTTCTATTCGCTTTCAATGTCATGAGGATTATAAGATTATATATGCTTATACGCTTTCAGATATGCTTTCAGATACCTAGAGGTTAATATAAAGTTATATGTTTTCTTATAATATTGAAAAGGTAGGGTTGTACTGTGGATTATTTTATTCATGTGTATGTTAAAAATTAGGCAAAGACTACTTGAAACATAAATATTGAAAGAAATATTATAAGATGAGGTATTGCCGAATATAATATTTTATATTAAAAACTTACTTTCTAATTTTGGTTAAGTTAAGTCTGGTCTGGTCTGGTTGTCTGTGTATTTTTTTCCTTATACTGATTTGAATGAATCTTTAGAAAAAACGGAGATAAATTATTCGCATTTATAACCTTGTAACGAAGTAGAAATTCTGAGCTACAGTGTTAATATCAAAGAGGTTGTCTCACTGTAAAAGATAATATTCTCTATTCCCCGAACGTGACGTGACCCCTGTCATTCCGATCTCCAACTCGAAGCTATCTAAGGCCCCCATTGTGTCATCTTTGGGGTAACGTGGTAACTGTAGGCACGAGAAAACCGAGTTTGGCGCCCGAGATATTACCGCTGATAGGAAAAAGCCTCGCAACGTATTTATGGATTAAAAACAAAAATTGACGTAGATCATATTATACAAGGGAAAGCAAAATTATGTTTTTGTACAACTGTCAAAGAAACGTGACATTTTTAAGTTGCTGTATATGCGTAAAACGTCTCATTTTTTCAGTTAAAAAATCTCATCCATGCACTAAAATCTCTTGAATCATTTTCTATTAATATCGTAAATTAGGCCAGTGCAATTGGTTTTAACCCAGACAACATTTTTACTAGCTCAAAATGGCCAGAACAATGCCTTTATTGGTATTCGAAAATTCCCAAAATGTCCGAGTTGGGGAAACTCCACAGTGCGATTTAAACTTTGTCCATAAAGATAATAATTAATCTACGTTTTGCCTAAAGAATCATTTCAGTTGGTCTAAGGAAAAAATAAAACTACAAACTTAACCAAAATGGAAAGTGCCTGGTCTTTGTGCCGATCAATGCATGCATACAGGGTGTTTGATAATAAGGCGATGCCGATCTGGAAGGATGTGGTAGAGGGGTCATTTTGGCATCCATAAAACCAAACATACATATAGTCCAAGCATTCTAGACTAGTGGTGACATAAATTCCTACCTCAATAAAAAAAAGGTATTATAGGAAATGAAAATTAAATAGGCTTTTTTATTTCTTCCAACTCACCCCTGAATGGCTAACATAACCTAAAAAATTCGCAAAGATGCAAAAAGCGGTTTTTTGTAAATAACTGAAAAATAAGAAAGTTTTAGACATTAAAAAAATCTATCAAAATGCTTCTTTAATAATTTTCGATATTTTTCGTAATTTTCAAGTTTTATCGAAAATATCGCTAAAAATCGGGTTTTCTAGAACTTAGAACTAGAACTTAACAATAACGTTCCCATATCTGTTACTTGGGGTAGATATAGCTCATGGCAAGCTAATGAAAAACTTTTTTGAAAAATTTTAAAATATTGATTATCTAGATATGTCAATTTTTCGAGACAAAGATTCTCTATTAAGTTCGCTATATCTTCACGGGGGCTCGTGCTAGAGCATCGAGCAAACTCTCATTTTATTCGTGAAGAGTTGCACTATCATCCCATAGGACAGTTGTATCCAATTTTTTTATTTCAAGGGTCAGTAAATTAATTTGATAATTTATTATTAATGTTAATATTAATATTATTAATAAAAATTAATAATTAATTTTATAATTTTCTCAATTTTTATATGGCGGAAATTCCAGTTACGGGTATCAATTACTGGTGTTTTTTCACGAAATCGAAAAAAAAAAAAATTCTCTACGACCATTAGGAGCCGTGATAATTTTTTTTACCAAAACTATCTGGACGGCGCCGGCGCAGTAAACGTTGAGAATTCATACACGTATATGTTAAATATCCATATTTTCGATAAAAAAATACTACGATAAGATTCATTAAAACATTATTTTAATATCTACATATTCCTCTTTTAACTTTTTTCGATAGGAGCTATAGTTTTTTAGTTATTTGCAAAAAACGCTTTTTACAACTTTTAGGTTAAATTCGCCATTCAGGCGCAAGTTGAAAGAACTGGAAACTCATTAAAATTTTATTTCCTATACGCCAAATATTTTTTTATCCAGGTAGGAATTTATGCAAATTTGAAAAAATGTTACCTACGGTATTTTTTATTTTTTTAAAAATCTATTTTTCATCATTTATGTTAAGCATTACGCACTAAATTTAACTTTTGATATTTTGAAATATTTTTTTTCTTTATCCGAAATACGTAAACTTGCAACCCATGAAAAATTCTATGGTCATGTCGCTTATAAATTTCAGAATTCTTCAAATAGGTGATTGGTTCATATTGATGGCAAGTGACCCCTCTATCACCTCTATGCGGGTTACCATCGCCTTACTAAACAACCTGTATAGTACAGACAAATTAGCTTGAAAACCACTGAAAATTCGAACAAATTTACATAGTTGTTTTCCCTGGAAATAGGTGTAGGGATATGTACTTAATATTATACTAAAAGTGCCCATAAGTGCCGGAACCTTCAAAAACGAAATCATATAATGAGAGGCGGCAGATTTATGTAGCCTCGCGCACTGCGTCTGCGACATTACTACTTGTTACTTAATTGGTTGCTTATGTGGTCCGTAGTTGTTGGC
>CAXKVY010012118.1:0-19716 GCA_964058915.1 Tetropium fuscum
AAACTTAATATTGAAAAAAGTGAGTACCCGGCATTGCACAAAAAATAAGATAGTGTCATCAGTTCTGCAAACTGTCAGTTTGTTTCTGTACAATTGTCGAGATCGATTTCCACGCTTTTATTGATTTTTTTGTGTAAACTACTTCACCAAATAAATGGTCAACAACGTTTAACACGTTATTTAACTGATGAAGAGGCTATAAGAGAAATTTCCTTGGTTGAAGATGGGCGAAGTCAAAGGTACGTGGCCAATGTGATTGGTACTCAACAAAGTACCATTTCAAGAGTTATAAGGCGATACAGGTAATACTTGGAATGGAATTCGTAGCAGCGGGAAATGTAAATGTTTCTTTACAAACTGTTAAAATCGCCTACGTGAACAGAATATACGACCAATGGTTCCAGCAACAGGCCCACGTCTGACTAGGGCACACCGGTTTGCTCGATAACAATTTGCTAGGGGGCACGCTGATTGGGGTCTTGAAGAATGGTCCAATGTACTCTTGACAGATGAATCGAGATTTTGCCTATACTCCTATGATCAACGTATGCCAGTATACAGAAGGCCAGGTGAGCGTCATTTTCAATGCAACTTTCCTGAAATGGAAAGTTTTGGTGGTGGGTCAATCATGATATGGGGAGGGATTTCTTTTCATGGGCGCACGGAGTTGGTGGCAGTCAATGACGGAAGAATGATGGCCAATCGATACATAAGGGGCGTTCTGGAACCACATGTGATACCATATGGTCCTCTCATAGGTGATAATTTTAAACTAATGCCCGATAATGCACGACCACACGCGGCGAGGATAGTGACCGAGTATTTAGAAGAGGTTAATGTTACTGCACTGAATTGGCCGGCTCGGAACCCTGATCTTAATCATATCGAGCATGTATGGGACCATTTAAGATGGGCAATTAAGCAAGATCAAGTCCCATGTAGGACATTGGACGAGCTTCAAAATAGACTAATCTTTATTTGAAACAATATGGACCAGGGATATATACACAAACAGTTTGAAGGGCTCCCAAGGCGAATACAAACAGTAATAAGAGCGAGAGGAGGAATAAAATTGTGTTCAATTACCTGGTAGTCTGCCCCCCTCTGGGTTCGGGGCCACAATTGTAGAATAGACCCAGGGTACCTCCTACTTGTCGTAAGAGGCGACTAAGGTGACTGAATGGGACCGCCTAGCCGCTTAGACTTGACCGGTAAGATCTTCAAAGTTATGCTGGGCGGGCGTTGGAGGCACTTGGATGGGTGACCTAGGCAGGCTTGGGCCCGGACTGTGGCGTCTGCCCGAGACCTGGGAACACTCAACACATCTGCCGCGGACGCGTGGTGCCAGATAAATGGTAATAAGGACCAGAGTAATTAATCTCGGTAACTCAGAACCATACTATCATACATACAAATTGTAGAGACTTTGCCACCAGGCCACCCGTAATAAATAGGATGGTTTGAAGAAAAGTACTCAAGTAAAAAGGAGGAATGCACAAAGGGCCTAATGAGGCCTAAGTGCTGTGGTGGAATGGGAGTGTAACACTACATGTCATTACACTCCGACCCATATACATACATACATACCTGGTAGTCTGTTTCTCAATATAAACTTAATCAATAATAACATGCTGTGCTAAAAAACTACGTCTCTCTTTTAATAACAGAGATAATAAAGTGAACCAAAAAAGAGAATGTCACTGAAAGATGAGGCTCTAGTCAGCTATGAATTGTAATTTGCAACTGTTGCAGATGAACTCCACAGGGCGTTACAATTTGTCGGAACAAAACTTGCACACCCGGTATTTGATAAAAAAACCTATTTTTTAAGAAAGAAAGTAGAAAATGGTTATGGAAGAGTCAACCTATCATCAAAATAAATATTATCCATATCGCACAAACGACTCTAAAGATAAACACCATCAAACTTATGCAACATTTTCGGTGATACGATAATTTTTGTGGGGTGTGTATTATAAGTTTGCATTATAGTGGGCGGACCACACCTCCCGAGCATTTTAACCCGTTTCCTTTTGAATATGATGGGTTTAGGCATATGTACATGATCTTGTAGTTCCTGAAATTACCTGTAAAATGGTTGTTGAATGGATATTGTAGCTTCAAAATTAAGGGACTTATGGTAAAAAAGAACAATCGCATTTTTTCGGAAACATTTTTCCGAAAAGTGTTTTCGAGTTTCATAATTGATCATGTGTGTGTATCGTATATATACATACATAAATGTCAAATTTTTACAATATTTTTTATTTTTTTTTATTAATTCAGGTGGTTTTTAAGGGTTGAAAATTTGAATTCATCGTAAATCATGTTCGACAACATGAAAGAAGCTTTATTCTACATAATTATATAATATGTGAATCCTTAACATGCTTAAATCTGCATTTCATCAATTTTGTTTCACGAAGGGGTGGTACCCCTTAAAAACAAAAAGCATAAGTCAGGCATATGTCACTTTTAACGTCAAGGGTAAGATGAGCTTAATTTTGCTCTATCTCATCTATAAGCGTATTTTGCTCTATCTCATAAAATAAAGTGGTGGGGGATGGTTCAACTTGCTTTCCTTAAAAGGAAAGGAAAACTGGTTTGGGTTAATGGTATTAAATATACTGATTATGAGGATTATTTAAGGATATCATAATTTTTTTTAGTATGTCGTAGTATAGTTTCGTCACGATTTGCTAACTCATGTCGCCTTTTGTCTGGTTGTTTTCGCTTAACAGGTGATTTTTGATGTTGATTCGGAAATATTGAAGAAATAACCGTTTTAGTAAGTTTTGGTTTCTCTTTAGGAACCTCCAAGATAGAACCACCGTCCCTAGTCATTCTATCTATTTTTATAACACACGACTCTGAAAAACACCTAATACAGACTACTGAATGTTTTGTAGGACGACTCTCTATGAATGGCTTTAATCCATATTTGTTTAATTTCCTCATCTTTTGGAAAAGAAAACACAGACATATAAGTATTGGTACTATCGTAATTGCTTGAGCACTTTAGGTGCGCAACATTTAGAAGCCATAATGGAAAAAAATAAGATTTTACTTTTTAAAACACCTGGGTATTTATTATTTTGTTTGCACTTTTTTCTGGAAAATAGTATACTTAAATATACTTCAATAGTATCTATTGAAGTATATTTTTAACTAACACGTTTTTTTTAACACAAGAGACATATTTTTAAAATTCACACAGAAACACTTCCACTATACCGGCATTGGCCATTTGACAGATAACAAGTCACGCTACACAACAAAAACAAACCACCTTCAGATGTCTATTTTACTGGCTTTACCGACTTTACGAATTGTCACCAAGAACTAAATACACATGAGGAGTCTTACACATTCAATTACATATTATTTTAACTTTATTACAACTTTGAAATAGAGCTTTTTACTATGGAAAAACGTACAACGTTTTACGAGTATAATCAACAAGCACTACAAACAGCGGACGACGCCTTAACTAACTACTCTGTTGAATGCGGGATTCTTTGGTTCACGTCCGATCTTACTTACTTTATCTAACTTACACATTCTGTATATCTCTATCCTACCATATCGAGAAATACGTAGGGAATGATTTTTAGAATCCCGGGGTATGGTACTTCATAGATGACTTGATGTAAAATAGTGTAAAATCACCGGGACCGGTCTTGTGACGTCATTGTCGTCATATTTTTGATTTTCCCGGCCTCTACCTTACGGAGATCTCGATATAATATTACGCAACGGGTAATAAACATTTGAAAATGTTCTGAACCACGTGATTACCAATTACGTAACTAAATATAATTATCTACATATATAATATAAAATAAAACATTTTTAAAAAAAATTATATATATGAAAAAATCGCATACTGTTACCGCATATGAGATGTTTACACATCAGTCTTGAGTACTAGCAGACTCGCTCATTTTTTTATATCTAAATCTGGTCAGGGCGGGTAGGTACAGTTACCGCCATACTTTCATTAACTCTTAAAGCAGAAAATTCTCATATTTTAATATAGCCAAATCGTCGAGCTTCTAGCTGGCATGGCACCCAGAATATAACGTTTTAAGTCGCGACATAAATAACATAATATAATAAGTGCGCTGTTAAACAAATATTGTAGTAAATCTTTACACTGGACCCTTATTTATTTACAGGTATGTTCCCTTACGTGTGTTTGGCCACGATGCCCCTATTCTGCTCTGAGACCTGGCCAAGGAAAATCCAGACTCTATTTACTAAGAGCAATCTCGAGCCATCACCGTCCGACACTTGTATTTACTCAGACAGAAAAACAGACAATCAGGCCGAGTACAAAGGCTGGTCACTACAAAAGAATGTAAAGTGGAAACATAAACTGGCCGTGGCGCTTCTAATTTGTCACTGCGGATTACAGGCCTTCTTACCTTATTCCCATTTTATCACCAAGGTTAGTTGTTTTGGATTTATTAACGGTAATGTACTTCTTAATTACCTTACGTTGATTCCACTCTTACAGGGCTCGTTAGCACAAAACGAATTCTCTTGATGCTCGGGTTTTATAAATTTTTGATGTCGATTACAGACCTGCAGTTCCAAGAGGACTAGACTAGTGACAGAAGTTCGCTAACTATGAGGACGAAATAATTGGTGGTTAACGAATAACCGTTGCTGTTGCTTTTGCTTGAAAAATTCTGTTTTAATGCGCAACTAACGCATGAACACTCTCTGTTTTTGATTGTTCTTTTTAAGTAGGTTAAGCTGAAATAGAAAATAAAAGGGAAAATTTCACACAGACATTTTTAAGCCAATAAGAAGCTTTCATTTCAGCTCGTTACTATAGCAACCACAAAACTTCCCGGAAGTTTTTTCCTGGGTGTGATTACAGCGATAGTTTTTCTGTCAAATGCACATCCATCTATACGCTTTTTAAATAATTATTGTTACCTTTATCCTTTATCTTTACAAAGCAAAAATGCTATTAATAAGTTTTTTATATCTTTCGTTATTTGGTAAAATATAAAAGTAAAAAAAAATTTTATTTCTTAAAAATATATTTAAATTTTAATCAACTTGCGTTACAATATTTAAATGTTGTTGAATCTCTATTAGCAGTTTTCCTTTTTTTTAATGGTGAATAACAGGGACTAGGTGTTAGATGTATATGTTTCACTGAACGCGGGGTTCTTGAAGCATAGTAGGATAAATGTCTCAAATTTCGATGAAATTTCCTCAGGTCATCCATTTCGTCGCACAAAGTACACATATTATATTTTTTAAAGTTTTCCATTCTATTTCTAGTGTTTTAAATAATATTAATTAATTGGTATGTCATAAATTACTGTCAAAACAATATTTTAAAAAGTAAGGTTAATGTAATCCTATTGCCTCCTATTTGCTTTAAGTAAAAATTTTCTTTAAGTAAAAATTATTAACGTATACCTGACAAACAAAAATTATAAAAATAAAGGTCTCGGTCACTTAAGTAACACAGATTTGTTGATACTTAATAAGAACTATATTTTCGCTAAATTTTAGTGGCAAAACTAAAATTAAAACAGACTATTTAAGATGCTGTTATTTTCAATTATTTCATGTAACTAAAATGCAAGGAAGACGTTTCATTTGTGCCATAAATATCTAACGAATTCTTTGTAAAATATAGACACCTGGCCAACAAAGATTATAAAAATACAATCTTCCGTTCACTGTAGGAACACGGATTTGTTGATAGCAAACAGAATACATAATTTTTGACGAACAAATGTTTGTTTCATACTACCAAAATCCTGGAAACATATTTTTTGGGTAATATAGACTCAAGATAAATATTATAAAATGGAAAAATTAACCCTGTCATGAAGAATATTTACAAAAACTATATTTTCGCTAAATTTTAGTAGCAAAACATAAATTAAAATGGATTGCTTAAAATTCTGTGTATTTGTCTTTAATTATTTCATGTACTTAACTAAAATTCAAGGAATAAGTTATGGCATTATGCCATACTATACCTACTGCCATACCATCTATATACCTAGATGCCATACCATCTATATACCTACTTTACAAAAAAAGAGGCGAAAATAGAGAGCATTATATCAACAAGTATTGAGAGTATTTATTGAGCTATATTAAAATCAAAGACTCATATTATAAATAATTAATTAATTGTTATTACTTAATATTGTTTTCATTATTGTGGTAATTATTATTAATATTAAACACACAGTTATTATAAATAATTCCTAATTGATTTTCTGAACCTGATGAGATACTGGATGACTGGTACTGGAAATGTCTCTCATAGCTTGTATAACGCTTTCACGATGATGAATGTCCATTTGCAAATAAGCCTTGATTGACTGGCTGTTATCATGTCCTGTGATCTTTATAAGCTGCTCTTCGCTGGTTCCTCCTTCTGCTAAGCTGGAGACTGCCGTTGCCCTCGCTAAATGGTTAGTGATCTTCACTTTCTTGATATCAATACCAACCTCAATGGCAGCAGATTGGCACCACGTAGAAATTGTAGTTTTTCCAGCAGGGCAACTTTTGTACCACCCCTTTGACTGTGGATCAGTTTTGACAGTATCACCTATTTTCGGATAAATTTTTGAAAAAGTCGAATAAGGCATACCTCAGGGTTGGAGGAATTAGTAATCAGATACTTGCTATCTGCCAATTTCTTGGATCTTCCTTGGGTAGTCTTTGAAGAAACTGGATTATATTCTATGTGGCCAGTAAATCCCCCTTTGCTATCTTTTTCCTTCTTCCTAAGTATTTTACACTAGCTGAACATCCTTCGCCACCTCGCCAGGCCAGTTCCCGGTAAAAACGTGGAAAAACTTGTGTTGAAGACCCTCTGGCGTGTCTTCGTCCCATATGTCAAGAATTCTGTTATAATCTTCATTGGATAATGCTGCAGAACTTAATTTTATTTTAGAAGAATCTGTTTGTAATTATCGACGCTTAGCATCACGTGCAGATCTAGATTTCATAAATTCAACATCGGAAAATTCTAAACCTAGCATCTACAAAAAGATTTGCTAAACTGAAGAAGAACCCCGCAACTACAACGCTACTTAGGAAAAACACCGCATATACTTGTCATAGCCTGCAGATGTCGTGTTTGTTATAAGCAAAATGCAAACGCGGTGTTTTCGCTAACTAATTTGCGTGTATTTCCGACTATTCATAACCTATTTATTTTCTCTAAGTTTGGTGTAGGTTTGTTTTAATTTGTGTCTCAGCAACAGAATGAGAAAGTTGATCAAATAACAACGTAAAATCTTCATTTAAGTTTGCTTTACTTCAGTGGAAAAAATACATAGTCCTTAAATATCATGTACAAACGGAAAGTTGGGACTCCTCAGGTTATTCTATGAAAAACAGTTCATTTAAACAGGTCCGAAAATGCAAAATCCAAGATATCTTTAAAAATAAGTTTCTTAAAAATATCTGAAAGATGCTTTAACCAATTTTTTTAACTGGTAGACATATTTGTAGTGATGATGGAAGAGTGTCGCCGTAACGGGATAAAAATTTCTAAGTTACGCTGCATCCCGAGAGGCAATTTAACGAATATTATTGTCGAAAAATTCACGCCAATCATTTTGCTATAATTTATATATTAATTGTTCTCATATTTTACTTCGTTTTCGAGAGAAAAAATAGAAACCACTGTCTCTGAACTACATACACAAACATAAAAATAAAAAACTATTTTTTTTTTTTTGAAAACGACTCGAGATGAAAACAATTTAAGCAACCACAAATTTCTATTTTTAGCTGCTGAACCCCAAAAAATTAATAAATAAAATATAAAAAGGAGACGTACATTTTTTGGTAATAATATTCGTTACACCCAGTATTTTTTATAACATTATCCTCAAGTAATTTGATGATAAAATGACTTGTTTTTTCTTAGCATTTTCTAATAAAAATTGATTTTTTTCTCCAGTATCTACCGTTTTATGCAAAATATAGGTAGAAACTACATTTTTTCTAAAAAACACAATTTTTTTGAAGATTCATTCACGTAAAGGGAAATTATTTTCAGTTGCAGCGTAATCAAAATTTGTGCACATATTAAAGGTTGCCTAAACTTTCAGGTTCATTTACTAATTATTGTATAATGTGCAGATGCGGTGGTCTTCCTTAGGACGGCAGTATACTTAGGTACTTTTAATATCTCATCAATTACTTTGGAAGGTTTGGATTGTAAGAACCGCTTGATTATTTAATCCGAAAGGCATGCCTTTAAATTTATAGTATCCATTTTTACTTGAAAACTCTGCCACTTGTACATCTCTGAGGTCAGATATATTTGATGAAAACCAGTTGCAAGATCTAAATTAGTTATCAATTCTTCCATGACGTAAATTTCAATGATATTTTCCCACTGTTTAAAAGTCTATAATAAATTTTTCTTATTCCCAGGGTTACAACAATTGGACAAACGGTCTATATGGATATTCGTGGGACATGATGGTGCATTCTTGGAACACTATAATGGTGGTAGTAAAAGTAGTAGACAACAACTCCGGTAACGAATATTTCATCGATTCACAGGCATGGACTCTAAACGAGAAGTGGAACAAACACGCGGATATGTGTGTTCAGTATGCGCAATGCTTGAAGACAAACTTGTTAGAAGATGACATTGGTAAGTATTGTACGTAATTAAAAAAAATAACAGATAACAGTTGCTCTAATGGTACGTATAAGAAACACAATAGTTTATTTTTGTAGGATCATCGCAGCTCATGTCTTCACCACTACGCAAAGACGTTTCAAGCTCCGACAACTTATCAGTTTACATGGACCTATGGTGTTCCTTAAACGATCGATTTCAACAGCGGATGTATGACCCCAACTACGATTTGCTAAAAGCTAACTGGTCACCATTTCGACCCGTGGAGTGGATTTTGCCTGTTCTAACGGAATACAATGACTTTAGAGTTAGAATGAACGAAATTACCCAAGAAGTATACTCTTGGTCCAATCACAGTGAGGTGCTGTTCATCGCTGATTTTCCAGGTAAAAATTGACCAAAGGGACAAATCTCAGGATATCTACTGATGCTGTCTTACTCAAAATTTTCTAATTCTAAATAAAGTATTGTTGCAGGTCTATATTTGGAAAACTTCATAAAGACTGAGCTGTCAAACGTAACTTTGACGGTGTTAGAGGGCGAGGTGGTGTATGAGATAGAAGACCATTTAACGTACCAGTCTTTAGGTGTCAGACTCGCCAAAGGAGATAGCGTACCAGTAGAAGTTGGTATCTTTCACAAAGTCCATACAGTTAGTAAAGTACCTTCTTGCTACATGTACACCTTTATAGAAGTAGACAATTTAGAAGATGAAGAGTGTACTGCGGACCAATATGGAATGTACTCTCCCTTTCCGTTGTTCGAAAACGTTCAGGAGCGGATGGAAACATTTTCAAGAATGTGGAAACATATTGGTAGCTCGCTCTTGTATTTGTTGCTTGGGAGACCGTACGATCTGAATTCTAAAATAAATAGTGAAAAGTAAATTGAAGGCCTTCATTTATAGTTGTAAGGAAATGGTTTTCACTTTCTTAACTATATAGTTATTGTGTATCCATTTGTTTTAGTAATATTTCACGAAACGACAAAAGTATTGTAGGTGAGTATCAGAGTCATATTTTTTTGTTTACATTACAAAATTGTACTCATTTAATCATACAATTTTACTCATAAAAGATTTTACTCGTTAGAAAAATATTGCTGTTTGGTATTGGCGAAAATAGAGTTTGCCACTTTTAACATTAAAAGTGGCACCTTACCTGCTTTAGAAACTGAAGCTGCGTTGAATGTTGCCAAGTTTATTTCCACTCGAATGATAGTGCTTATCAGAGTACAGATAGTGCCATATTTAGAGTACTAAACATAGCACTAAAACTTCTAATGTGTTCTTGTGATGATAAATAATAAAATATGAATAACAAAAAAACTTGTATGTAACTTATTTATCAAATAATAATATGGGTAGGCATACTAAACGCGCTGCCTATATGCCTATAGGCAGCGTCGTTTAAATGAGAAGAGCGAATTATGGTAAAACGCCTATCTTAAACTAAGAAATCTACGACCAAGGCAATTTTAAAAGAGACTAGCGAAATGCGTAAAAAGAGACGTTCTAAAATGTGGGCTTATAATAAAAGTATTATATATAACAGTGAAAACATCGAAAGACGTGTGCCCACCGTCTCCGATTAATTCGCGATCGTCTTTCCAATGTTCCAAACGTTGATTTTGTGTTTAATCAACGTGCGAACTGTATCATCCTGATTTACGAGCGTATGTCTAATGAGACGAAGGAGCAACGGGCTCACAGTCTCAGCTTGATTCACGAGCATCTATCCAATCAGACGGAGCAGCAACGCGCTCACCATCTCAGCTTGATTTACGAGCGTGTATCCAATGTCTATCCAATCCGTCTATCCAATCTGTCTATCCATCCAGTGGCTATCCAATGAGACGAAGCTGGGCGTTCACAGTTCATAAACTACAAGGTACTACTTTAATATTTTTAAGGGAGGTTATCTCATATAGTTGTTTTAATATATACTACAAGATTTTACGCATTTTAAAGTTTAACATCTTCTAAATAAATGTATGTGTAATGCTTTTATATATTAATATGTTCGGGGAGAACAATTATAAATAGTAGACAAAGTATTTGTTTTGTATGAGTCTGAGTTCTCTGTCGAAACTAATATCACATAAAAGCGTCACTGTGAGAATGGTAGGTGTTGATGGTAAATTCAAGTATAAATTACCAATTAAATAAATCGTACATCATTCTGAAGAGCAGCCACAATAAAGGCGAAAGAACTTGTACAACTTCTAAATGATTCGTTTTCGTATATGTCAGATATATAACGGGTAAGTATCTTCTTTATATATATATATATATATATATATATATATATATATATATATATATATATATATATATATATATATATATATATATATATATATATATATATATATTTTGTGAAGTAATCTTGGGTTTGTAGCATTTCATTACATAGAAATAAGCAAATAGACGAATAAGAAAGAAAACACACTTACCAGTGCTATGTCTGGACACGCATACGGAAATGAATCACTATACATACGAAAACGAACCACTTAGAAGTTATACAAGTTCTTTCACCTTTCTTGAGGATCTTCAGAGTAGTATACGATTTATTTCATTGATCATTCATACTTGAATTTAAATTACCAATACACCAACACTTGCAGTGACGTTTTATGACATTAGTTTTTGACGGAACTCATTCTTAGAATACACAAACCTAGTCCACTATTTATATTTGTTCTATTTGAACATATTATATATAAAAGCATTAGGCATACAGTTATCCAGAAGATGTTAAACTTTAAAATGCATAAAATCTTGTTGAACCTATTGAAAAACAACTACTTTTTCCAACTATATGCGGGAAAATATTGAATTATATATACAATAGAGTTCTGAAGCATTCAAAGAGGGAGTGATACAGAAATTGCTTGCTTAGTCAAAACTAAAATCATTTGTTGGTTGTATGTATTAAGTGTATTTTCGAAAATTCTCGAAAAAAATCCAATTTTCACCCTGGATATATTTATTAGCTTTTCACAAAATAAATATGAATAGCAAAGAATTTCAAAGCTAATATATATATATATATATATATATATATATATATATATATATATATATATATATATATATTTCTTCCGTCCGTGTGTTGTCATTGAACTCCACCTAAATGGCTGGACTGATTTTTATGATGATTAAGTTGATTCGAAAATGGTTTCCAGCTTCACAATTTGATAGTTTCTTTAATTAATTTAGATATCTATAAATTAGGGTTGTGACCGGTGCCATCGTTATTTCTTTTGATATAACTGGTATATTGAAAGGACCCCTTTTCCCACCAGCTTGAAAGGACCCCTTTTCCAGCAAAAAGAGAATTTTTAAAATTGATTTATAAATTAATCGGAGTTCTGGGGTGACAAACAAAAAAAATACGATCGAATAAAACCTCCTTTTTTTGAAGTCGGTGAAAAAACAACTACCTTTATAATCTAAATTAGCCAGACATAGTTTTACTTTCTATACCTACGTTTAAATGTACCATTCACAACATAAAACGTGGAATGCTTTTTATTCCGAAAGGCATGCGTTTATATGTATAATGTATCTGTCTATTGTATCATTTCTTTTTGATGAAGATCATCTGCAAGATATAAAGTAGGAAAGTTATTAAATTTTGCACGACATATGTCATTTTAACTAATTAAAATGTTTGCTTTAAATGTATACGTTGTTTAGGAGGTCATATTTTGATATCAAAGGTATCAGGAGGTCATATTGGCTACCAAAATTAATAATAGATAGTAAAGTGAGGGACTTAATTTTTGGCTTTATACAAAAGGTACTTACTAAAAAGGTACTTAAATATGTAACTATTGTACGTATTAATTTTGTTTTAGTTGTTATTAAATTTAATTATGTAATATATCAAATTATTCATATAAACTGTTAACTAATGTATTATTTGGCAACAACAGTAATCGTATGCAATGTAAGGAACAGAGTGGAAATTACGAAAATGTAGTGATGTTTCATGGAAATATGTACAGCAAAATATGAGTTTCAATTTTATTAAAAAATAATATATACATAAAAATAAATTTGAAATCAACAGTATATACAAGAGTATTTCAACTGGCAAAATTTCTGGCATGAAAATAGCGGCCTCCCATCGACTCCACACGTTTAATTGCTCCATTTAAAAATTATTGTCAATATGTACACCGTCTCAAAACATTCACGCGAAAAATTTTGCCTCGTACAAAAGTAAAAATAAATAAATTAGTTCTTTTCGGAAATTGTTCCTAACACAGATGTCATAGTTTTTTCGGGTGGGATTTTGCTTTCTGAGTTAAGATTAGCCAGGGGGTTTAGAGTTATGTTAGGTGCTTGCGGAGTTCCCGGGGGACCGTCCAAGAAGAAGGTCTTCATGGAGCCCTTGCCCTTCACCTCTATCGATCCCCGGCACGTCGTAGGGTATCCTTTGGCTTGCAAAATTTGGTTCATTTCTTCAGTTATCTAAAAGAAATGAAATCACTGAATACTCATTTTTGACAGACAGGTTGAAAGACATTTATTTCGTCACAATATATTATGTCAGAGATTAGGCAAACAACACAAAACCATAAAAGTTAAAAATGATCAAATATGGAAATAGACATACCGGGTGGGCTAAAACATTTTGCAATTTTTAAGTTTGCCAATTTTTTCGTTTATGTTTTCAAAATAGTTAACTTTTAAAATCCGTCGGCGTCTGAAGCGATACGTAATGATACAGAACCTTATTGTCCTGAAGCTGTAGTGGGTACTTTAATTGCATTTTGTTCCTTAGACAATATTTTTTTTATTAACCGATTTAAATGAGCTAGATGTCTGCTTACAGAAAACAATGGATTATCGACATTAGCGTTTTAAAACAGCGTTTTAAAATAGCCCCTTTTGGGTAAATTTTTTATTTTAATTTTAATTTGTGGAGATAATTCAAAAAATAATAAAATGGATCTTTAGTTATGTTTTATATCGATAAGAAAAATCAATCCATGGAGGGCGAAGGTATACGTAATCATACAAAACGTATTTTTGTCATTTTCAATCTGCAAGGACTTAAATTGAATTTTATTAAATCGAACGTTTATCGTTAAAGTATACAAAATAGTCAATTCTTTTCCCTAAGCAGCGACATAATATAATCAAAAAAGTTTTGGGCAAACGTAAAAATAGCAAAAACTTTGGCCCACTCGGAATAACTACGGTTCATAACTACTATAATTGTTAATGTAGCTGATACTTATTGTTTTTAATTTAATTTAAATTTTTGAAGATAAGATAAAAAGAAAGAATAGCAGTTTAAAAACGCCCTCAAACTTAGAGCATTATTTTAAAATCGATTTGCCAAAATTTCCATTTTATGACTTTTAGAACCAAGCCACAGATATATGTGTGTATGTATATATATATATATATATATATATATATATATATATATATATATATATATATATATATATATATATATATATATATATATATATATATATATATATATATATATATATATATATATATATATATATATATATATATATATATATATATATATATATATATATATATATATATATATATATATATATATATATATATATATATATATATATATATATATATATATATATATATATATATATTATATATTTGCTAGACAAAACTAACGTTTGAAATATTATAAAAAACTCCTTACTTGTATTTTATCACATATTCCGGTACTATCCATCCGGCTGGCAACATTCACAGCATTACCCCAGATGTCATACTGGGGCTTCCTCGCCCCTATTACCCCCGCCACTACAGGGCCCACGTTGATTCCTATCCTAATACGGAAGTGGTTGAACGAATGTTGGTTCACCTCTTCCAGCAGCTCCCTCAGCCTCAAGGCGTAGTCCGCCATTGCGGTCACGTGACGGTAGCCCTGCATGTCGCACGTGCTCTGTGTCAAGCCTGCAATATTGAACGGGACTCTTAGAAGGCAAATATCAAAAGCGCTTGCAAATCGAAAAGCTCTTGCAAATATCGAATTTTATAAATATATATTCAATTGAGCAAATATATTTGTAAGTTCAACTACAGAGGTCGTGAAATAATCAATTTAGTTTTTATGGAACCAAACAATGACGTTTTTTATGTGGAAGCAATTATACGTCTGCATATTGTATCTGTTTACATAACAAAAACGTTACATTATAAAACGTTAAAATAGGCAATAATATTCTATGTTATTCGAAATAACTAGATATCAAAAATGTCAGATAATTTAAACATACCCCAGAGAAGATAACAGTAAGATATAAAATATAGAAAATTAGAAAAATTGTCAAATATTTCTGATAAATAAAGACCAATACTCAAAATTACAAATATATAATAGTATATATAAACTAGCACGTAACTATGTAGTTATGTGGGTCAGACCGGTAGATGTGTGAAACGTAGCATTAAATGTCTTTGAATTATATAGTGAAGAGTGAAGCAGAGAGATAGTCTACTTGTCTCACAGTTTTTTTACTGAGGTTTTTTTTACTGAGGTTTCTTTTGTTGTATTCTGTTGTATTGTATTACTAACTACGTTTGATTCTTTCAATACCATCTTTATTAATTATCTGATTTTCTTTGGTCTATGTCTATGATTTTGAAATGTTTGATTAACTGATTTCTATTCAGTTAGCTGAACGCCTGACTGAAATCTAGATGTATTTCCATATTATTCCGATAGCTTTCTTTCTATTACGTCTCTTGGTATGTGTATGGACATCGACATATGATCTTCTTTTTCTAAAACTGTTCTCAAAATCTGCAGCTTTTTCTTCTTTAAATGCTTTAATGACTTCGTCCCCTGTGATCTTCACTTCTCCTGTAGATTCTTTCCTCCTTCTCTCCTTCATATACTTTGATATTTCTGTTCTCTTGTATAGTTCCTCGAAGTGTTTCTTCCATCTTTCTTCTCCAATACAGGTGAAAATCAGGAGACTGCCTTTACTGACGACCTGATGTAGTGATAATATATGCAAAAAAGGACAAATAAACAAATAAAAACAATAAAAACACAAATAAACTTGAATACTTGGAATGAAGCACTAAAAAAGAACAATCTGAAAATGATCATTAGCAAGACAAAAATGATGGCAATAGGAAAAATGAACCAAAAAAATAAAAATTTAAATACAGAATACACATACACAGAATAAATAGAGGCACAAAAAAAATTAGACTCAAGTATTTAGGGGTAAACAGACATACATACAGACGTGGAAATAAACAGTCGAATAGAAAATAAAACAAAGTTTTATATTATGCACTAAATAACGCATTTATAAGAATTATATAATGAAGAAAACAAAAATGATAATGTTTAAAGGTTTTCCACCGAACGGATAAAACAAAAACACAACAGAAACTCGTGTAAAAAATGCAACTTTTCACGAACTTTTTGAAGACGCGAGGTCTCTGCGACAGTTGCGTTTCGTTTTTCGCGCCGTTTGAAAGTGGTAAGATTAAAGAGTTTCGACGTGTTTACGAAGTATGTGGAAACATCGAGTGACGAATGTCAGTTTCAGTATCAGTTTCACTATAACAATAAAATCTAAATGGGTATACATTTCTAAATATTTTTTTAATTGAAAATTTCTTACCTGATGCCGCCATGTAAGTTGCCCCCGTGGACTTAATCTTTTCGATGTATCGGAACTGCTCCTGTGACAGCAGCTCGTCGAAATCCGCGATGATCTCGTTCAGCAGTCGGAGACACTCCACGCCCTCGTTATTGCCCTCTAATTCCACATAGAACTCCGAGAAGTTTGGAATGGAGGCAAACATAATGCAGACGAAATCGCATTGCTCGTGATATAATTCCTGCAAATTGTGGGCACATTACGAGTTAGAAAGCGAACGGATACAAACTGATGACACGTTGAAAACAGATAAATAATTAATGTTTGTTAGAGATGCGCGCGTTGGTAGGCACATTAACGATTAATAGGATAAAGCGATGTTTAAATTGAATTTTGTCGAAATATATACGTGAATAGTTATCTGAAAATATTTTTTTTCCAAATTGGAAAATAAGTAGGGATGAATAATCGAATGATATAACGTAAACTACCGATAGTAATGTTATTAAAGAACCTCCACATGGTATTATCTATTATATACGACGACTCATTTTTGTATACTCTTTATATCTTTGAAGTTGGCGGTTCTTCATAGATATAAATCATATGATTCAAATCAGTACTAGAATAACATTATGGGAATATAATTATAGCTACATATAATAGACTTCGTTGTACTGTCTCTCTCGTTTAATTATTTTTTCACAAAGAACGCTTGAACAGCGCATGTTGTAGATTAAGAATAATTTATTGACGTAACCGCCAATTTTAAGAGTACTAAGTCACTTAGGAGTAATCGTAGTATTCTAGTATAGTCGAAGTAAAGCACTGGAATTACGTGCGCCACTGAGCACCCAGTGGCGCGCGTAATTATCCTAATATAGGAAATAAAATAAAAAAACAATAATCTTATCATTCTCGTAGAATAGAATAGCTGCCCACAACTGCATGGCGGAAAGGGTAAATTAAAGACTGGTTGACAGAAAGAAACATTTAACACGATGATTCACTACTTAAAGCTGAATTGTTGACACTTACAAGGCAACACTTTACAGCTTTCAAGAAGTATGGCCAAAGCAAGATGAATGGAGGTAATTCGATTGCCTCGATTTGATTTGGGCGCAAATAAAAGGGAAAGTTGCTAGAGAAAATACAACATTTAAGTTAGCTGTTGTGAATAACTTCTCAATGGTGCAATCAAAGAAGTAAATGCGGCCAACTGGATAAAATGTATAGACCATGTGAAGAAGGTGGAACCAAGAATGTGATATCTCGATATTATGATGGATACTTCGGATACTCCCGTTAAACCAGTCATAATAAATGTAAATGAAGACAGTAGTAGTGAAAGTGACTTATTTTCAGATTGTGAATAGTGATATGAATTTCTGATGTGAGTTTTTGTGAAGAGTGTTACTAATAAGTGACAGTGAAAAATACCAATGTTAGTGTAACTATATGTGCAAATAATAACATATTCCGCAAATTGGTGAGTTCATTTGTTATAAATTTTACTAACAGTCTTACCTATACTAATAATAAGTAACCTAACCACGTTCTATCCTGGAAAGGGGAGCTCTTACCTCCCCGTGATCCTTGCTGGGCAATAGCAATTTAATTTCTTTCTTTTATATTTTAAATTCTTAGTGTCTAAATTGGGCACTCAGTTGTACAGGCAGAATGCAAAATTTTTTCAGTATATTGTTTGTTATGTTTTGCACGTATATGAATATGACATAATAAGACATCTTTTGAAGTCACTTCACCTTGGTTACGCATGATGACACGCCACTGAGCAGTAAAGCCAGTAAATCGCCGGCTTGTTCATACAGGTGCCTTCTAAGTGAGCGAAAAGAGAAATGGGATTTATATGAGTTGAAGAGGGATGGCGACCGATATGGTAAGCCGCGGACTGGAGGCCCTAGTTTTATTCACAAGAAATTGTGGCGGTATACGATTTTACACTAAATATCCTTTTGTATTGCATAGTGAAGTGATTTACCGCGTCTTGTATTTGTAAAATGCCGCACAATTTTTTGATCTAGTTTTTATAGCAAACGAAAACGCTATAACTATCGTTTTTTTAGCAGTAAGATGGAGCTTAATGCGGTTTTGTGTTCGATCCGTGAGAGCGTCTACAAACTTTGTGTACTAAATTGATTAATATGCCAGGTGGCAAGCAGTCGAATAGGGAAATAATTCCAGGAAATCTGGAAATTGATTTAATCGCTTTATTTTTATCTCCTGATAGATATACTTCCCCCTTTATCCCCCTCCCGCGAGGTGGGCGTTAGCCGCCATATTGCAAAGATGGCGTCGAAATTTAGTTCTTTTCCGAATATTTCTTAAAATATTAACTTTTCGATGAAAATACTTAATTAACCAGAATTAATCGTCACTAAATTTTCTACAAAAAAGGGACCTACGAACTTTACCCTAAGACTTAACCGTTGTAGTGCCATAATTGCCACACTTACCCTCATTATCATATTCCTTATTATGTTATTACTTTAAGGTAAACTATGTTATATATACAAACAATAAAGTGCTGACATAGAGACTAGACCAAGGCCAGGTTATTAAACAACTAATGCGAACTAGGTTAAGTACACCCGTTTGTACTGACCTGGGTAAACATTATATATACCAGTGTAATTAGGTCAATTAATAATTAGTTATTATTAAGCTTTAATCTTTATACGTCTCGCTGTACCTTTTACTATTGATCGGTTTGAATAAACCATTATCAAAGTGTACCTACTGCGTTTATGTGCATAGGTAGTTTAACTCACTACCTGGTGATCTCCATGGATTACCACTACACCGTTATGAAGATATTTAGCCGTAAATTTGGATAATATTTCGTAACTCAGCTAAAATCCATTTTTTTCCTTGCTATCTACTACTTTTTATGCATAATGCATATTTATTTATTTTCACGGTTATTAAAAGAGAATTGGGAGTATCAATATTGTATTCAACTAATATCGTTGCATATACAATACTCGCCACCACGCATAGTAGATATACGGCTTAGTACGGCCCCACTTTCATTTCACTTATATGTATTTCATTTTTACCTCATTTTTTACCTAGTCACATTTACACACAATATCCTGCACATGTTCAAAAGGATGCAAGGCAGCATGCGGCTGCAGAAAAATCGGATTGAAATGCTCCACAATCTGCATCAATTGCAGAGGACAGGCCTGCACAAATGTAGAAGATGCAGAGGAAAACGACAGTAATGATGTTGATCTAGAGCGTCTAACGTCCCAAGACCAGACCGAAGACAATGTCGTTTCTGAGTTTAAGCGTGGAAGTGCTGACAGTTTAGAATATCAACAAAGCCTATATCGATGAAACGAAATACAATAGATTTATTTTAAATTTTACTATGAAGTAGGCCTACAGGGGAAACCACTGGAAAAAAC